>OY755250.1:70573585-70858585 GCA_963576725.1 Azorinus chamasolen | reverse complement strand
ACCATGATCCTAGTTACTCGGTGTCTCACCTGGGTCTTAGTTACTCGGTATTTTATCTAGATCCAAACTTGTTGCTACATTGTGATCACGGGTTTGGCTGCTTGTTGCTACATTGTGATAACGGGTTTGGCTGCTTGTTGCTACATTGTGATCACGGGTTTGGCTGCTTATCGCTACATTGTGATCACGGATATTTGGCTGCTTGTTGTTACATTGTGATCACGGGTTTGGCTGCTTGTTGTTACATTGTGATCACGGGTTTGGCTGCTTGTTGTTACATTGTGATCACGGGTTTGGCTGCTTGTTGTTACATTGTGATCACGGATTTGGCTGCTTGTTGTTACATTGTGATCACGGGTTTGGCTGCTTGTTGCTACATTGTGATCACGGGTTTGGCTGCTTATCGCTACATTGTGATCACGGGTTTGGCTGCTTGTTGTTACATTGTGATCACGGATTTGGCTGCTTGTTGTTACATTGTGATCACGGGTTTGGCTGCTTGTTGCTACATTGTGATCACGGGTTTGGCTGCTTGTTGCTACATTGTGATCACGGGTTTGGCTGCTTGTTGCTACATTGTGATCACGGGTTTGGCTGCTTGTTGCTACATTGTGATCACGGGTTTGGCTGCTTGTTGTTACATTGTGATCACGGGTTTGGCTGCTTGTTGCTACATTGTGGTCACGGGTTTGGCTGCTTGTTGCTATATTGTGATCACGGGTTTGGCTGCTTGTTGCTACATTGTGATCACGGGTTTGGCTGCTTGCAATACAAATGACCTATATGGCTGAGCCCATGCTTAACGTCTAGCCAGCTGAGCACATTATTTCATACAAAATGTTCGCCCAATTCAAACTGTATAATATATTTGTCTACCAAAATGCAATCAGTATGTCAGACATGTTGGATTCTGATGAAACGTCGAGTTAATCCGCGACTCATCTGGATCCAAACTGTTTGACAGCAAAACATTAAAGCTATGTGTCATTCATTACATAAGAATTACCCAGTTAGACTGAACCCATGCTTACTATAGATGTCACATGATCTGTTGTTATTCATGTGTCATCGGACCTGTTGTTTTATTTCCCTTTATGCACCGACTCTTTTGTTCGCCGATATACATGTATAAGTGTTGTCTACAGTAAAGCCTCTGTAAGTCGGACTTTCAAAATAGTTTCACGTCGTTCTTCACGCCAGGTGGCAGCTAAATGCTGGATGGAAGCCCTACAGAACACTCCCATGAAAGTTTTCTGTATGTCTTTCGCCATGCATTAAGAATTCACATGCTTAATGTTAAATATATCTGAATTCTTCTTAACCGAAACCCCGGTTTAGAAGGATTTACCCTAATGCAATTAATTTTAGTTCAAAACGTTTATTGAAAATTTAACTAACACTTTGCTCCATGAATACCCCTTTCCATGCCTTTGTAAATAGAGAAGACCCAGATCAGACAGTTTGTATAGGAGCCAGGATCTGATCAGTTCGTGTGAAGATGAGTTTGAATGAAGGAAAGGTTTACAAGTTTAACAACCAAACCGCTCAGACTCTGATATGCTGTATTTGTGACTTACTTCAGACTTCCTAACCGCTCAGACTCTGATATGCTGTATTTGTGACTTACTTCAGACTTCCTAACCCTTTCCCTGATGAATGTTCATGTAGGTGAAAATGACGTAATGCATATTAATAAGATTATGTTTTATACTGGCATATGGACACAAGACATTTTGGCTCAGACAGAAGCTGTAGAATCAGATCTATATAACACCATAAACAAACTGAACATACCCTGTTCAGTTATATAGTCTACAGTTTCCTCTATTGCCAAACGTTTTTGTTCGTGTGCCATAATAAAAAAATATTATAAACCATAATTATGCATGATGTCGTTATAACTAAAGCAAAAAGAGGTATTTTAATAGTATTTTTATTTGTATTGCCTTTCTGTTTTCAAGGGAGTGAAACGATGGCCACGCAATACCTGCTCGGAGTATGTGTTACCTTAGTAACACTTTGGAGTCCCATGGCGACCCAACAAATGGCCCCTATCAATCCAGATAATTTGTCTGAGACAGGCGCCCATGTATGTGTAACCTCCATTCAGTGAGTAACAATTTGTGATACAGTAAAATCTCGATTAGCCGGCCTTTCTTAAGTGTATCATATAGATCTTTACTCTATTTTGTTGATTAGTAGAGAGAAGAGACTGGTAGAGCTACTGGTAGATAGTAGAGACTGGTAGAGAGTAGAGACTAGTAGAAGGTGGAGACTGGTATACATAGGAGACTGGTAGAAAGTTGAGACAGGTAGAAAGTGGAGACTGGTATACAGCGGAGACTCGTAACCTGTGGAGACTGGTATACGATGAAGAAGCATATACTATGCAAAGGTGGCCGACGCATGCTTGGACTCACCCATAGACCCCCCCCCCCCCCCCAAAAAAAAAAAAAGTGATCGAAGTATGTTCAACTAGCCTAAAACTATCTATTTGAACCCTTAACCACTCCGAAAAACAAGAAAAACACGACCCGGAAAAAAATTTCCTTTCGGGTCTATATATGTATTGAAAGGTATCCAACTACGCCAGATCAACCGCGAAAAATTCAACAGTCATGTTTTTCAAAGTCTTACAGTAAAGCCAATTCAACACCGATTTCAATCATTTTGGTGTTGATCCGTTCCAAATTCCATATATTAAGCGGCACAGTTAGTGCTTTTCTTAAATATTGCTCCGTCTTGTCGCTGCAAGACGGCGAATTTGAAAAAACGCTAGAGCGAAACGATGTGACTCCCACAAGGATGCATAAAAGTATATAGGGGGATCTGTATTCGTTTAACTTTTCAACAAAAACGCGAATTATGCTGAACCACATTCGAAAAACATTCAACTCACCGCAGTTAAAACGATGTTGGCTAGTTCCAGTCTGATATGAGACGCCAGTTTTCTTTCTCCTACTTTCGTTTTGAACGGAGATGGCCATTTCGCTGTGGCCCGGAAGTAGTAGTCAATTTGCATATCTAATAGTTTATGAGCCGGGTCACAGCAAAATGGTCGCATCCGTTCAAAAAGAAAGTTGGGGAAAGAAAACTGGCTCCTCGTAGCAGACTGGAAATAGTAAGCGCCGTTTTAATTGCGGTGAGTTTAATGTTTTTCGATAGTGTTTCACCATAATTCCTGTTTTTGTTGAAAAGATTAACTAATACAGATCCCCCCTATATACGTCTATGCATCCAGGCGGGAGTCACATCGTTTCGCTCTAGCGTTTTTTCAAATTCGCCGTCTTGCAGCGACAAGACGGAGCAATATTTAAGGAAAGCACTAAGTGTGCCGCTTAATATATGGAATTTGGAACGGATCAACACCAAAATGATTGAAATCGGTGTTGAATTGGCTTTGCTGTAAGACTTTTAAAAACATGACTGTTGAATTTTCCGCCGTTGATCTGGCGTAGTTGGATACCTTTCAATACATATATAGACCCGAAAGGAATTTTTTTCCGGATCGTGTTTTTCTTGTTTTTCGTAGTGGTTTAGGGTTCAAATAGATAGTTTTAGGCTAGTTGAACATACTTCGATCAATTTTTTTTTTGGGGGGTGGGGGGGGGGGTCTATGGATGAGTCCAAGCATGCGTCGGACACCTTTGATACTATGGAGACTGGTATACAGAGGAAACTGGTAGATTGTGGAGACTGAGAAGACTGGTATACAATCTAGACCGGTAGACAGACGAGACTGGTATACAGAGGAGACTGGTATATATTACAGACTGGTAGACAGGATAGACTGGTATAAAATGGAGACTGGTAGACAGTGGAGACTGCTAGACAGAGACAGTGAAGACTGGTAGACTGTGGTGACTGGTAGACAGTGGAGACTGGTATACAGTGGAGACTGGTAGAAAGAGGAGACTGGTAGATAGTGGAGACTGGTAGACAGTGGAGACTGGTAAACAGCGGAGACTGGTAGACAGTGAAGACTGATAAACAGGAGAGACTGGTATACAGTGGAGACTGATAGGCAGTGGAGACTGGTAGACAGAGGAGACTGGTAGACAGTGGAGACTGGTTGACAGTGGAGACTGTTAGACAGTGGAGACTGGAAGACAGAGGAGATTGGTAGACAGTGGAGACTGGTTGACAGTGGAGACTGGTAGACAATGGAGACTGGTAGACAGTGGAGACTGGTAGAAAGAGGAGACTGGTAGACAGTGGAGACTGGTAGACAGTGGAGACTAGTAGACAGAAGAGACTGGTAGACAGAGGAGACTGATAGACTGTGGAGACTGGTAGACAGAAGAGACTGGTAGACAGTGGAGACTGGTAGACAGAGGAGATTGGTAGACAGTGGAGACTGGTAGACAGAAGAGACTGGTAGACAGTGGAGACTGGTTGACAATGGAGACTGGTAGACAGTGGAGACTGGAGACAGTGGAGACTGGTAGACAGTGGAGACTGGTAGACAGTGGAGACTGGTACACAGTGGAGACTAGTAGGCAGAAGAGACTGGTAGACAGTGGAGACTGGTAGACAGTGGAGACTGGTAGACAGTGGAGACTGGAGACAGTGGAGACTGGTAGATAAGTGGAGACTGGTAGACATTGGAGACTGGAAGAAAGTGGAGACTGGTAGACAGTTGAGACTGGTCGACAGTGGAGACTGGTAGACAGTGGAGACTGGTAGACAGTGGAGACTGGTAGACAGTGGAGACTGGTAGAAAGAGGAGACTGGTAGACGAAGAGACTGGTAGACAGAGGAGACTGGTAGACAGTGGAGACTGCTAGACAGAAGAGACTGTAGACAGTGGAGAATGGTAGACAGAGGAGACTGGTAGACAGTGGAGACTGGTAGACAGTGGAGACTGGTAGACAATGGAGACTGGTAGACAGTGGAGACTGGTAGACAAGTGGAGACTGGTAGACAGAAGAGACTGGTAGACAGTGGAGACTGGTAGACAGTGGAGACTGGTAGACAGTGGAGATTGGAGACAGTGGAGACTGGTAGATAAGTGGAGACTGGTAGACATTGGAGACTGGTAGAAAGTGGAGACTGGTAGACAGTTGAGACTGGTAGACAGTGGAGACTGGTAGACAGTGGAGACTGGTAGACAGTGGAGAATGTGTGTTCGAACACTTAACCCTTCTCATGCTAACTATATTCGCCTTTCCTTCATATGAACTTGCTTTCACACATTCGCAAACGAAGAAGACCAATATCAGACATTTTTTTACATCTCCAATTTTCAGAATATGTTTACTTCACAACATCAGGTTTTATATGTAAGTGCTTGTGTGGCGGCCGTAAAAAAGTCGCCACGTACTTCATTCTCAGTGTTATCAGTGTTGTTATATTTTCTGGTCCTACGGAATCAATAGTTGGTGCTACAGTAAAACCTCTCTATAACAGCCACTAAATTACATCAAGTATTTTATGTTAAATGCAGGTGGCTGTTAAAAGCAAGGTGATAGTAAAACAGAACGCTCTTATGGGAGCGTGTTGATTTACTTTTACCTTGCTTTAAGCAGCCACCTGCCCTTAATACCTATTTATTAGCATAATATAGTGACCGTTATAGAGAGGTTTTACTGTATTATTTTTGAAAATTGAATACTGCTTAAGCCGGTGCTAAGGGGCGTGAGTAGTGTGGCTAATTTAATTAATTATTGCTCATGAACAGACTCAATAAAACCGAGTTTGCAATTTTCTCTTTTTGTATTTCTACTTTTGCTTTCGAAGGATCATCCACTTTCAGATTATATGAGTATTCACGAAGTGTCTTATTTCTATCATAAATATTCATGAAGTTAAAGCGTTAACCAATTTTATCATGAGACTTAAGAAAACCAAATCGAAATGATACAGAGAACCTAACGCTAAATCTCGTATAAATATCGGTCTTGGAGACACGTGGCAGCTTAATCCTCTAAGAGTTTTCTGCATACACCTGTGGTTTTAACATACACCTGTGGTTTTAACCCTTTCGCTGCCAAACTCTGTCGTCTGCTAATTTTGTCGTCTGCTACAAATTTTCATTCTTTTGATTTTCTTCATTTTTATTTCAAAAACATAGTAACAGTAACAAACAGGTTGGATCCTGATGAGACGCCGAGTTACTCGGCGTCTCATCTGGATCCAAACTGTTGGCATAGGTAATTACAGATCCGGCATCGGCAGCGAAAGGGTTAACAGCACATGTTTACATCCACTTGAATCAGGATCAAATGGTATAGATATATGTATTTCAGTTTTTCGTGACTTATTAACTCTATGGATGCTAGTTGCAAATAAAAGCCATGATAACAGATTGGATCCAGATAAGACACCAAATTACTTGGAATTTTATCGGGACCAGAATGTGTATCCTTGAAGAATCTGTAACAGTTATTCATTCATTCATTCATTCATTCATTCATTCATTCATTCATTCATAACTTTCACCCTGAATTGACTTCTCTACTAGAATTCCGGTTTGGAGAGGGTTTACTGTATTTGTACTAGGATTGTTCCTATTATGTTATTGTTTCCAGGGAGACGTACACGGAAACGGAATCCTACACAGCTTATGGAACGAAGAAAACATATACTTGGTGTTTGAATTGGAATCCACGGTGCACAGAATATTCGTAAGTAGGCCTACAAGTGGGCAGGGTCGGAGCTAGTGATACGCACGTGCGTTACATCAATGATTACGTCCTGTAGATTTCGACATAAACAACTACTTGATGTTTGTTGTGGAATCTACGTTGCACAGAATAGATTCAAGTGGTCAAAGGCGAATTTAGTGATACGCACTTGATTTTTAAACTACTATAAACATCTTGCTGAAAATTTCTTCTCACGGTGATGTTCAGGTTGCTGTTTATTATGCCCCCACAAAGTGGTGGCATATAGGGTTGCTCGTCCGCAGGTCCATACACACATCTAAAAGAACTTGTCCGGGCTATGTCTTGGAAAGTGAGTGAGTGAGTGAGTTGGGTTTAACGTCCGACCAACAGTTTTTCAGTTATATGCAGACGGCACCCGCATGAGACAAGTTATAGTGCTGTCTCACTGAAATACCCCTGCCGCGGGCACATGGCAAGGGCATTTCTTGGAAAGTATTCGTCCAATCCACACCAAACTTTACACACATGTTTATGGCTTTTATATCTTGGTCAAGTTCGATGGTCATGTAAAGCGCCATCGTCGTTAAGGAGTTGCGGCCATTGATTTGCTAAAATGACTTTGAAAACATCTTATCCGGGATATTTCTTAAAAAATACAGTGCTCCCTCTCTACAACGGCACCCTTTGGGATATGAAGATTGTATGTGTTGTTCAGAGGGAGTTGTTATAGGGAGGGAAAACCAAACATAGTTAGCTTGTTTGAAGATCCCCAGATAAGGTGTATTTCGAGAACTAAAACCGTTATGCCTCTATCAAACCCTATGTTGTGACCACTCTTTAGAATTGTCACAAAGTGACGATTCTAAAGAGTGGTCACAACATAGGGTTTGATGGAGGCATAAAGATAATACGATGGAAAAAGTTGTTTCTGAAGCCTTGTTGTTTCGGAAACAGTGACATGCGTTGTTGTATGGAGGGAATCGTTATTGAGAGGGCCGTTGTAGGGAGGGAGCACTGTAGATCTATTTGTCTAATTCTCATCAAATTTTACACGCATGTTTGTGGCCATTCTTTCCTGGTCAAGTTCGATAGCCATATAAATCGCCTCTGTCTTTAGGAGTTGCGGCCCTTTATTTGCAAAAATGATTTTAAAAGTGTCTTGTTCAGACCATGTATGTGACCATTGTATCCTGGTCAGGTTCGATAACCAGGTACATGTAACTCGCTTCAGTCTTTTAGGAGTTGTTGCCCTTTATTTGCAAAACTGACATTAAAACCATTTCTTTGGAAAATATTAAAAAGACCTAAACACATGTTTCTGAGTATTATATCCTGATAAAGTTCAACAGCCATGTAAATCGATTCAGTCGTTTAGGAGTTCTATTTGCAAAAATGGCATAAATCGCTTCAATTGTTGCATACATTTGTATGTCCCTTACTTTCTGTGACAAAAAAAAAACATCTGAAGTGGGCGCATCAGTGTCATATGAACACATTTTTAGTTTTGTATGTGATGTTTTCTGTATGGCATGTACATTTACTTTTTCATATATACGTTTCTTAAATTCCAGACTTACCAGCCATGTTGCTTATCGTACCGTCACGAAAACTCGGACCCGCAAAAAGTTATTCTGTTGTGAAGGCTTCACGACTGTAACAGGTCGAACTTATTGCAAACGTGAGTACTGCATCTTATACCCCTGAATACTGCGTCTTATACAGTTGAGTACTGCGCCATATGCAGTTGAGTATTGCATCTTATACAGTTGAGTACTGCGTCTTATACAGTTGAGTACTGCGCATAAAGTATACAGTTGAGTACTACGTCTTATACAGTTGAGTACTGCGCCTTATACAGTTGAGTACTGCGTCTTATACAGTTGAGTACTGCGTCTTATACAGTTGAGTACTGCGTCTTATACAGTTGAGTACTGCGCCTTATACAGTTGAGTACTACGTCTTATACAGTTGAGTACTGCGCCTTATACAGTTGAGTACTGCGTCTTATACAGTTGAGTACTGCGTCTTATACAGTTGAGTACTGCGTCTTATACAGTTGAGTACTGCGCCTTATACAGTTGAGTACTGCGCCTTATACAGTTGAGTACTGCGCATAAAGTATACAGTTGAGTACTGCGCCTTAAGTATACAGTTGAGTACTACGTCTTATACAGTTGAGTACTGCACCGTATGCAATTGAGTACTGCGCCTTAAGTATACAGCTGAGTACTGCATATTGTACAGTTCACACGTGGAAACAAACAATTCTCTATCTTTAGTTTTAACCCATTCCTTCCAAATTACCAGTTGGTATTGTTAATGCAATCACTTTATCATCATTTGAAAGAAGAGAAAGTTCTGGAGACAATCCAAACTTGTGTACAAACATGAGGCACATATAGCAACAGGTTATTACAAATTGTTTTATGAAACGAGTTTCCTATTTTAATATCACACGAGTTTTAGCGAGTGGTTTTAGCGAGTGGCATGTTCATTTTTTCACAAAAACAACAATTTGAAATGAACACGAGTGTAAAATTAATGTTGTCACATAGTCCTAATAGGTGTCATAGAAAGTGGAACAGGATATACAGGACAGCTGTTTCAGCCATTGTTTACAAACAGTGTAGTAATACAACAGACGAGGTACTTGGAATGAATCGATCAATCATCGCTACGTTTGGCTAACGATTAAATGACGTCATGCTTTGGTTCCGTGTTTTCTCTTTAAGGTTCATTATCGACCGGATTCAAACTTCTTATTTGACCAAAACATGCACTAGTGCCTTTCCGTGGTTTACGGCACTCTGTTTCGGCTCTCAATCATAAGTTATGTGATATTACAGTTTCTACCATGGCTAACATTTGGTGTCAATTTCGTGTTTTCAAGATGCCTTTGAGTTTGTACATAAGGACTGTCAGTTTGTACATAAGGACTACAAACTCTGCTTGCCGCAGAGCTAGCGGCAGAGTGAAAACAAGTAATGTAACAGCGAGGCTAGTAGATATATACGCACTATATACTCTTCTTACCAGCGAGCTAGCTCTTTGGTGACGTGGTTTATGTGCCTGGAACTGTTGCAACATTACAAAGGATTGTACAGTTGGTAGCTAGATGGATGACGGTCGTGGATTACCGATGGTGCATGATATACATGAATATTCAATGAGTAAAGAGTGGATACGCACATTGTTAACCCTTTAATCAATGAATATTCATGTACAATTAATGACATCATGAATATTTATCAAATTATAGTGACTATAGTTGATGGGTGCAGGAATTGCTTGGCCAATGTGGAAACGACCATGATTGAAATAAGAACAAGATCTGGCACCATATTCAAAATGTGGCGCCTTATCAAACTGTACGCTGGTTAAAGCTAAAGACATTAGACTGCTATCTGTGGCGGGTAGACTCATATAGTTGGCGAATAATATAGAACCTGATTATTATCATTCAATTTATTACTTATTTAGTGTCACAAGGCCGTAGAACTCAACTCATCTATCCTTCATTGTTGTTTTTTTGTAGTAGAGTTGTTTCCCCTAGTTAGTACGCTGTGAACTTAGTTGTTTACCTTCTTCATTATATTTATAACCCCGCCGTTAGGTGACAGGGGCATTAAACTTTAACCCTCTCCGTCCGTATGTCCATTCGTCCTGTATAAAAATCGACAAAGCTTTCTTGACTTGTGTATGCTGGAATTATTTATTTTGCCTGAAGCATACGAGTAACCATAGTCATTTGTAACGTGCCTCCCCTTTTCAGTTCTGTCGTTCATCTACTTCCTATTTGCCGCGGGAGCATCCGTTTAGTTAAAAGAGCATCTGTTAGTAGTAGAGTTGTCTCCCAGCGTCCATGCACATCTCATCTACTTGTTTTTACATGTTTTAGAGTTGTCTCCCATTGTTCATACACATCTCATCTACATGTTTTGTACATGTTTTCTGATGTTCCAGCCATGTGCGAGAAGGATTGCCACAACAGCCTTGGTTACGGTTACTGTGCATTCCCAGGTCTCTGTATCTGTAACAATGGCCGCAAGGGCGACAGCTGTGAGTCCAGTAAGTATTTATAAATAGACATGTGTATCACCAGGCCGTTTGAATGTGGAATAAAATATAGTCATAGAACTGTTATTATAACATCTATATAGTCATATGCTTGTTAGTATAACGTATATATAGCCATAGGACTGTAATTTTAACATGTATATAGCCCTAGGAATATTATTATAACATTATTTATATAGCCCAAGAAATGCTATTATAACATCAATATAGCCCTAGGACTGATATTATAACTCTATCTATATAGCCATAGGACTGTTTATACAACATATCTATGCCATAGGACTGTTATTATAACATTATCTATGTGTTTGTACAATATCTATATAGCCATAGGACCATTATTATAACACTATTTATATTTCCCTCGGATTGTTTTTATAACATCTATGCAGCCCTGGGACTATTATTACACTATTATCTATATAGCCCTAGGACGATTAGTACAACATTATCTATACAGACCTGGCACTATTATCATAATAATATCTATATAGCCCTTGGACGATTAGTACAACATTATCTATATTTATATTAGTACACTATTATCTATATAGCCTTAGGACGATTAGTTAAACATTATCTATATAGCCTTAGGACGATTAGTACAACAATATCTATATAGCCCTAGTACGATTAGTGCACTATTATCTATATAACCCTAGGACGATTAGTACACACTTATCTATATAGTCCTAGGGCGATTAGTACAACATCATCTATATAGCCCTGGGACGAGTAGTACAACATTATCTATATAGCCCTGGGACGAGTAGTACAACATCATCTATATAGCCCTAGGACGATTAGTACAACATCATCTATATAGCCCTGGGACGAGTAGTACAACATCATCTATATAGCCCTGGGACGAGTAGTACAACATCATCTATATAGCCCTAGGACGATTAGTACAACATCATCTATATAGCCCTGGGACGAGTAGTACAACATTATCTATATAGCCCTGGGACGAGTAGTACAACATTATCTATATAGCCCTGGGACGAGTAGTACAACATTATCTATATAGCCCTGGGACGAGTAGTACACTATTAGTTTAACTGACCTAACTACCTATGGTAATCTATTACATTTGTGATTTTAGAGTATTTCTACCAATTTTCATACATAATAGACCAAGACCAGACAGCTCCTATAGTTCTTTATGATTAGAGTTTTCATTGTTTGTTTTTAAAATTAAAATAGATCTGTTATATTTTTTATGCTATAGTAGAAAAAAGCCCCTGTTGATATGAAACTATAATATACATCTAGTCATGTAATTGATATTCTCACAGTCGTTATTTCTTACATGATTTGTCTTCAGACCAATAATAAATGAAACATTCATTACCATATTCCATCCTAGTGAAGCGTTTTAGCGCTTCTGTAAAAGTCACATTTTGAAACCATTTTGATAAATATCAGAATGGTTTCAAAACTACATGTACACACTTCTATAAATTCTCCGTGTATATAGGTTACGCTCCTTTTCGGTAGATTTATTTTAAAAAAATTGGTTTAAAATTAGTCTAAAAGGGAAAGCTTTTAATATGTGTTGATGTTATTGCTAATCTTGTAACTGGAACAGTGTTCCCTCCCTACAACGGCCCTCTCAATAACGATTCCCTCCTTACAACAACGAATGTCACTGTTTCCGAAACAACAAGGCTCCAGACACAACTTTTTCCATCGTATTTTCTTTATACCTCCATCAAACCACTTTGTGACGATTCTAAAGAGTGGTCACAACATAGGGTTTGATTGCGGCATAACGGGTTTAGTTCTCGAAATACACCTCATCTGGCGATCTGCAAACAAGCTAATTATGTTTGATTTCCCTCCCTATAACAACTCTCTCTCTCTGAACAACTCATATACTCTTCGTATCCCAAATAAAAGGGTGTCGTTGTAGAGAGGGAGCACTGTATAACGGGGTAAACTCAGACCAGACAGCATCTACAGGAGTCATCTGACCAGTGTGTTCTTATAAAATAATATAAATCTGAATCTAAAATTAGGCAAATTTTTGAACCGTTACTTACATAATTACAACTTGCTACGCCTTTGCAAACAGTGTTGACCAACATCAGACTTTAGGAGCTGTCTGATTAGGCTCTGTTCTGTTTGCTTATGATATACAGTAGAATCCCTCTAATGCGACCACTTAATGAATAAACATTGGTGTCGTTATAAGCAGGTGTTTTTTGCATTACTTTTGTCCTGCATTAAGCTTCCACCTGCCTTTACCACCCAAAACTATACCTCTATTAGGTGGTTGCATTAGAGGGGTTTTATTGTAATATAGACATGGTTGTATGGTTTGTGTTATGCCCAAAAATTCCCGTGTACCTGTGTTATTATAACAGCTAATCTAATTAATATTCATTATCGCTAACATGGACATACATGTAGTAACGGGTTAAGCAGATATTAATCATTTTATGTTGGAAATTCATTAGTTCATAGTTGGAGCCGTCTGAACAGGGTCTGCTCTGTTTGCTTATGAAATGAAAGATATATTATTCTACACCTACTATGATCAAATGGCCCCGCGTCCATTTGCAATTACAAACTAATCTAATCAATATTCATGATGTCATTTTTTCTTCCATGAATATTCATAGAGTAAAGGATAAATTATTTTTACATTTTTTATCTTCGCAGCAGATTAGTTATTTTGCTACATTTTTGTTTTTCGGAATATTTTTGCTACTGTTCTGTTTGGCAAAATAATCTTGCTGTTAGAATATGTTTGCTGTTTTTGTTTTTTAGAAGAGACCTAATTTTGCTGTTTTTGTTTTTTAGAAGAGACCTAATGTTGCTGTGCTTTTGTTTTTCAGACTGTACTCAGGGATGGTGGGGCCCCGACTGCTCTAGACAGTGCACTTGCGGAAGTCATGGGTCATGTGATCCAACAAATGGAAACTGTGTTTGCCATATTGGTGAGTATTTGTTTACGGCACATGCAGTTAATCATCAACAACAACAACAACAACATCATCATCAACAGCATCAACAACAACATCATCAACAACAACAACAATAACATCATCAACAACATAACCAACGACAACATCAACAACAACAATAACAACAACATCATCATCATCATCAACATCAACATCATCAACGTCATCAACAACAATAAGAAAAATAAGTTTATTCTAAGAATTGAGTCAAGTGGTACTTTAATCAATTCCGCCCTAGACTATCTTTAGACCAACCTCTTTAAATAAATATACCGAAAAGGAGAATTTACTAGCGAAAAGGAATTTTAGCATTGTGTAGTTTTGAAACCGTTGTGATAAATAGAGAATTTGCTTCTACGAATCAAATGCTCTATTTATCACAATGGTTTAAAATAACATCTATAGAGTAAATATAAACAAAACAGTTTGATTTGTATCTAGATCTTTATCTACTCTGTTTGAAATAGTTTGATCTGTATCTAGATCTGTATCTACTCTGTTTGAAACAGTTTGACCTATATCTAGATCTGTATCTACTCTGTTTGAAACAGTTTGATTTGTATCTAGATCTGTATCTACTCTGTTTGAAACAGTTTGATCTGTATCTAGATCTGTATCTACTCTGTTTGAAGAAGCATGATTGGATGTCTCAGTCAGACAAAATAAATAGAACAGTCTGATCTGGGTCAACCCTGTTTTATTAGATGTCTCACTCAGACAAATAAATAGAACAGTCTGATCTGGGTCAACCCTGTTTTATTAGATGTCTCAGTCAGACAAAATAAATAGAACAGTCTGATCTGGGTCAACCCTGTTTTATTAGATGTCTTAGTCAGACAAAATAAATAGAACAGTCTGATCTGGGTCAACCCTGTTTTATTAGAAGTCTCACTCAGACAAAATAAATAGAACAGTCTGATCTGGGTCAACCCTGTTTTATTAGAAGTCTCAGTCAGACAAAATAAATAGAACAGTCTGATCTGGGTCAACCCTGTTTTATTAGATGTCTTAGTCAGACAAAATAAATAGAACAGTCTGATCTGGGTCAACCCTGTTTTATTAGATGTCTCAGTAAAATACCCCTTTTTATTAGAGCTCCTAGAATGTTCTGTTTTACTTTCACCTTGCTTTAAGCAGCCACCTGCCCTAAATACCAACTAACTGACATAATTTAGTAGCCATTATAGAGAAGGTTTACTGTATACTAAATCGTCATTTCGCCGCCAAACCTTATGTTGTGACGACTCTAACAGCAAAGGGTTTAGGTGAGACTAAAGGAGTTATTCTGAAAATGTTTTAATTTACCCATATTTACACATCTGCTTGTAAGACTTAGAGAAAGTAGAATAAGAGTCGCTAAATGTTGCGGCATTTGCATCCAGGCACAGTGTCTCGAGAACATATATTGATTCTTTGACCTCGTATGACCTTGACCCCCCTGTCTTTCATGAACAGGATGGACTGGAACGAGCTGTGACCAACCCTGTATTAACAGTTTTGGAATGCACTGTGTGAACCCATGTGTGTGCGAGAACAACTCCACCTGCAGCAACATCAATGGAAAATGCACGTGTCAGCCTGGTTACTATGGAGCATAGTGAGAAATTCCCTGATTCTTTACTTCATGAGTAAATTTTGGTAGAATAATGACGTCATGAATATGTATTAGTTGATATTCTATAGTGGTAAACAGACACATACTCAGATATATATGATTTTCAGTAGCAAACAAAGCAGGTCCTGGTAAAAAGGAGCCGTCTGATCTTGGTCTAATTGTTTTGTCACTGATATATACATGAACAGGTGTTTTATCAGGTAATGTGTTAACCCTTTCCTCCATAAATACGCATTTCTACGTCTCTGTGAAAATCACCTATTGAAACGATTGTGATAAATAGAACATTTGCTCCTATCACATTGGTTTCAAAATTATAAATATTTCCTTTCTTCTAGTTAATGCTCATATTCGTAGATTTATTCGAAGTGGTTGCATCTAAAATAGCCTATTGAGGAAAGGATATAGCACGTTATTTAGACGACATTTTAATATTGATAACCCATACTTTGATTCTATGATAACCTCAATTTACCCTAGGGAGCTCAAGCTTAATAAAGCAAATAGTTCTGACATATCTGCAGCCTTTTTAGATTTAAATTTATCTATAAACAATGGAATAATTTCTTCTGGAATCTATGACAAAAGGGATGACTTTAATTTTAAAATAGTTAACTATCCTCATTTGGATGGGGATGTTCCCCGAGCTACATGTTACGGTGCATACCTTTCTCAGCTTATTCGTTTTGCTAGAGCTTGTTCCGCTGTTGATGATTTTAACAATCGTAACCTTATTATCACTGAAAAACTACTAAAACAGGGCTACAGATATGACAAACTTCGTAAATCATTTTCAAAATTTTACCACCGTAATGTTCTACTCATCAGCAAATACAATTGTAATTTACGTACTTTTCTAAAGTTAGGTATTTCACATCCGGAGTTTTACGGTGATGTCATTTACAAACTTCGAAAAATTATTGGACACACATATTTTGATACTTTGTCAAACGTATAAAACAATTCATTAAAAAGGGATATGACCCCTCTATATTGCAGTACACTACATGCTTGGTGGTCGACCCCTTTACAGTTCGTCATTATACTTTCTTCTTTGCTTGTGCGACGACGGAAAAGGCTTAATACTCTATGAAGATTCCCTCTTAAACCCGTTTACGGAGGGAGGAAATTAGATATTTGTATTTTGCCAGTTCTGTCGTACCCCAAATGACTTCTCCACAGCTGCTTTGACCTGAATAGTCATCGAGTACATGTCTACAATGTCAATTTTATTCTTTTTCAAACAAAACAGTTGTTCATGCTTAATATCCACTAGTAATTGTATCTTCTTTCGATTTATCTTTTATTACATGTCGGTGTAGAAGTGTTTCAAATAGTTTTCCCGTACTTCTAAATTATGACGTCATTTACATAATGACGTCTCCATGTTTCAAATCATTTTCATTTTGGCAGACATCGTTATGCATGTTGTGGAGTTGTCTGGAGGGGGGAGTTTATTTACATTTTGACTTTGGTGAAAGTGGGATAAGAACGAGGTTGGGTACCCGTAAACCAGGTTTAAGTCCCCCAGTAGCCTTTTTTTTTGGCTGCTGGCCGTTCCAAGGCGGCACCCCTGCTTTCAGCCTACGGTCAATTTTGTTGTTTAATATTCTTAATGTTTAATGTGTTTCGTCTTGATATGCGTCCTGTTATGTTTTGTCTTGTGGCTTTACCGTTTCTTGTTAGATGGTGTTTGGTGCGGTGTCATTTCGTGTGTGGCTCTCCCTGTTTGACTATTTTTCCATATTAACTCTCAGTAGTGATTTCTGAATTATCATGAACTGTGATAACGGTTTCATCGAGGTGAATAACTTGATATCTTGTCACGATTCAGACATTTTTGATGATGGGATTACTGAAGACAATTCGAAAATAAAAATTTAGTCAGTTGGTTGATGTGATACTGGGGCATTATACTTGAACAGAAATTAACCCTTTACTCCTTGTATATTCATGTAAGATATAATGACATCATGAATACGGTATTTATAGCATAATCTGCCGTATTGGAGTTCAGAAACAGAGTGCCGTAAACCGCAGAAATGCACTAGTGCATTTTTCATTCAAATTAGCAATTAAATTTAGTCAAATGCTGTGCCCTATGTGCGTCTTTCTTTGCATTACTACGCTTCTTGTAAACAATGGTCAAAGCAGCCGTCAGCTATAGCCAATTGCATTTTCTATGGCACTTTTAAAGCTTATGTGATAAGAAGAATCTTATATTCATGTTCGCTAAGCTCAGGTCATATTATTACAATAAACTCGTTTCTTAACACCAATTTGTAATGAACACCCATGTAAGATCCTCTATTAGTACATTAACACTTTCTTTCATATAATGTTTTACGCATTTACAAACAGAGTATACCCTAAAGTAGCCATCTGCTCAGGGTCTGCTCTATTTGCTAATTTGGTAGATCCATTTCTTTACTTTCTAAAATGGCTTCAATGTTCCTCATTCCAGATTTCATTATAACCATTGAACTTGTGTCCATGAATATTCAGTAGGTATTGAACTTTTGATTAAACGTAGAACAGAGAAAGGGTTAAACATAATAAAAACAAAGCTCTCAAGTATGGTCAAGGTCAAGGTCAATTATTGGTCCGGATTTTACCTTTTACCTGCTAGGTTTTATGCTTGGTCCAAAAATAGGCTTGTAAGAAATAATGTTATGAATAATAATCGTCAGATATTTTATAATGGCACATCATGAACACATTAAGCTCATCAACTGTTTTACCTATCCCCCCCCCCCCCCGTAGAATTATACACTCCATCCACTGTTTCACACTTCCCTTTCTGTCCCATAAAACTCACACTTAAAGATGTATAAATGCGCATTGTCGTATTAATCAACTAACACTAGAAGCTGTACGCGTGTACATACAACGAAAATAATGCTTACAACCCATTTTCCGACAGGATGTATCAAATTTTGTTCAGTTAAATATATTCGCTATTCAATTAATGTTAAATTGTTAAAAAGGAGCCTCTTGTTTAGAAACGGGGATTTGTACGGAAATCAGCGGACATCTTCGGCCAAGTTCTGAATGACTCCGAATCTATTTTGGAACACCTCTTTGAATATTAATTAGCTTGTTATCTCATGTACAATGGCTTACACTGTTTGTTGACCTACATGTACATCGAATGACTATTTCCGGTATGTAAATTTGAATCTTACGACAGATTCCGGCCAATATGCGAACTCTGTTCAGATGGGTTTCGTAGCAATCCAATTTTCTATTTTTTTTCGACACAAACAACCATTTACTAACCGTGCTGTTTAGTGTTAAATAAGTGTTACGGTACACAGATTTCGATTCTGAAGTCAGTTTGAAACGCAAAATTTGCGAAAATGTGCGAACCATACATTTTTAAATTAAGCCCTATTATTTTTTTCATTTAATTTACACATCTTATCTTGAGCTCTGATTCGATATAGTGATACAGTAGGCCTACTAGTGTTGTTAGTGATACAGTAGGCCTACTAGTGTTGTTAGTGATACAGTAGGCCTACTAGTGTTGTTAGTGATACAGTAGGCCTACTAGTGTTGTTAGTGATACAGTAGGCCTACTAGTGTTGTTAGTGATACAGTAGGCCTACTAGTGTTGTTAGTGATACAGTAGGCCTACTAGTGTTGTTAGTGATACAGTAGGCCTACTAGTGTTGTTAGTGATACAGTAGGCCTACTAGTGTTGTTAGTGATACAGTAGGCCTACTAGTGTTGTTAGTGATACAGTAGGCCTACTAGTGTTGTTAGTGATACAGTAGGCCTACTAGTGTTGTTAGTGATACAGTAGGCCTACTAGTGTTGTTAGTGATACAGTAGGCCTACTAGTGTTATTGGTTCTATCAGCTGCCACAAGGAGTGTGACTATACGAATATTATATTGTGATACAGTATTATTATTTCTATCAGCTGCCACAAGGAGTGTGACTATACGAGTATTATTGAAGACACCTGTGTCCAGGTATGCGCGTGTCAGAATGGAGCATGTGACAGCAATAACGTATGTGTCTGTGACCCAGGATATAAGGTAACTCTATAGACAGACAATTAACCAATAACGTATGTGTCTGTGAACCAGGATATAAGGTAACTCTATAGGTAGACAATAAACCAATAAATTATGTGTCTGTGACCCAGGATATAAGGTATCTCTATACGTAGACAATAAACCAATAATTAATGTGTCTGTGACCCAGGATATAAGGTAACTCTATAGGTAGACAATTAACATGTATGTGTCTGTGACCCTGGATACAAGGTAACTCTATAGGTAGACAATTAACCAATACTATATGTATCTGTGACCAAGGATATAAGGTAACTCTATAGGTAGACAATAAACCTATTTGGTCTTATAAATGCCCTTTCATGACTTTGCTAACATACTTCACAAATACGTCTGCCTGTAAAAGCCGACTGATCAGGGTCTGCTCCGATTGCTTATGATATGATATAAATATATTTCCGCAGTTTCTACCATGGCAAAAACTTCATATGCACATGTGCTTTTATAACAATCAATATATTTAATATTCATTATGTCATTACTTCGTAAATGAATATTCACGGTGTAATTCGTTAACAGAGTAGTCCAGGATAGATGGCTCTTGTAGGACCAGACTATTCATGTTAGAGTTATCTGATCTGGGTCTACTCCGTTTGCAAAGGCATATGACTCAAATTTTTTCGAGTTTGGTAGAGATGAAGAGACAATTCTAAAGAGTGGTAACAACATATGTAGGGTTGGTTGCTGAGTAGGCCCATTTATCTGTTACTCTGTTCATGTAAGAAATAATGTTGTCATGAATACAGAATTCATTTTAGCTCCACTTTTTCGAAAAGTGAAGCTATTGCAATGAACATTTCGTCGGCATCGGCGTCGTCGTTGGTTAACTATTTTGTTAAGGCCCATTTCTCAGAAACCATCAAAGATATTTGGTTACAATTTTGGTACGCATGTTTACTACCAGAACGGGAACCAATTTCACGAGGGCAGATAACCCTTAAATTAATTTTGTCATAGGTATCTCCCTTGTTCTACTTAGACTTTCACTACACTATCCAGCACTAAGAAAGGTGGAGCGCGCTGTCCGCGGACAGCTCTTGTAAATAATGACAATGATCACAGGAAATGCTGATTGTGGCAGGAGTCATATCTAATGTATTTCATACAGTAACATGGCAGACCCTGATCATACGGCTGCTACATGAGCTGTCTGGTTACGGTCTTCTCTGTTTACAAAGGGACAGAAAGAAATATTTATAAATATTGATTGCTGTATTTTTACAGGGAGCAATCTGTATGGTTTAGATTAGATGGTAGTAGTTATTAATTATTATTAACCATTCGCTTGCTATTCACGTCAATATACCTACCTGTAAATAGTGAAGACCCAGATGAGACAACTCCTGCTGGAGCTGTCTCATCAGGGTCTGCACTATTTACAAGTTGATTGTGCAACCAGTGTACTCCACAGCAGTGATTGCACAACGAAATACTTGTACACAGTGAAGATATACGTAAATAGACAGCAGGGCATGGGTAAAGAAGGAGAAATGTATTTTAAAATTCAGCAAGCGAAGGGTTAATTATTTTTACTGTATGGTGGTGGCTGTAGTTATTACAAATTTTACGGTAATTTCCGATGTTTTACAGGGAACGTACTGTAACATTGAGTGTGACGAATACCACTGGGGCGTCAACTGTGTGGGTAACTGTAACTGTTATAACGGAGTTTGTGATTCTGCCACTGGGGAGTGCACCTGTAACTATGGTTACGGAGGTTCTCAGTAAGTCTATTTCTTGCTGTCTTAACCCATTAACTCGTAGTTTATTTTTAGATTCATAACATCATAGGCTACTTTTAGATCCAACCTCTTTGCCTAAATCTACTGAAAAGAATATATACTAGTAAAAAGGAAACTTTTAGAGTTATGAAGTTCTGAAACCATTGTGAAAAATAGAGTTTTTGCTCCTAGACCGAGTTCAGATGACTCCTATAGAAGGTTTGCTCTATTTGGTTATAGCATGATAAATATTTGATTCTGTTTGTTCTGGATCTACTATATTTTCCTAATTAGAAAATAGGAATCACAAATTCAATATATCTGTCTGTATGTCTGTCTGTCTTACACGTCTGTCTGTCTGTCTGTCCGTCCGTCCATATTTCCGTAAATTCAGCTAAGAAATATTCATGATTTCATTATTTATCTCACATAATCTGCCTTGTGGGAGTGCCGTAAATCGCAGAAATGCACTAGTGCATTTTAATGCAAATAAGCAATCGTTAGTCAACCGTAGCGCTCATTTATGCGTTAGCGAATCGCAGCGCTCCGTGTGCATTGTTGGTTGTATTACTAGGCTGTTTGTAAGTAATGGTCGAAACAGCCGTCAGCTGTAGTCTGTTTCATTTACTATGGCATGTTAAGGCTTGTGTGATAAAATCGTTTACTATAATTACATGTTTATGGTAAATTCGTTTCATAAAAACAATTTGTAATGAACACTCATGTAATATCCTTTATTTCTTACATACATTTATATAGAGAGTGATATTTCATAAGCAGACAGAGCAGTCCCTGGTCACGTGGTTCCTACAGGAACTGTCTGATCCGGATCTACTGTGTTTGGAAAGACGTTAAAAGTCGTGTTTCTGTGGGAATGGGTCTTATCTGTTTGCAAAGGCATAGAGAGTCGTATCTATGGAGTAAAGTATTTGAATAAACAATACTCATACATAAATCATTCGTTCTTTTGATTGGTCAGATTTGAGTTCTCAAGCTTTTGATTGGTCAGATTTGAGCCAGAGGCTCAAATCTGACCAATCAAAAGCTTGAGAACGTACTCAGACTCAACTAAAAGTTTTATAAACAGGGACCCATGTCTTATATCAAAGGTCATTGAGTAATTGACTATTATTCTACAGGTGCAACACAAACTGTAAGGAGGGTTATTATGGGACGCTTTGTGCTACAAAATGTCCGTGCAAAAATAATGGCCGTTGCTACTTTGGGTCTAACCAGGAAATTAAATGTAACTGTGCAGGGACTGGTTTCCATGGTATTACCTGTTCTATCAGAGGTATGTATGTACATGTAATTTGTGTTTGGTGTTTTATTCTACTGTTCTTTTCCTTGCTATTTTCATATATTTATAAAAAATAAACCCACAACCTCAAAGGCTACGTTTAGTTCCAGTCTCTAGTTATAAATCTACTGACAAGGGGCTTTTAGTAGAAAAGGGAATTTGTTTTGATTGAAATTTGTAGTTTTAAACCCATTTTGATACATATGGCAATTGCTCCAATGGAGCAAATACTCTATTTATCACAATGATTTCAAAATGTGACTCTTGTAGTGACGTCATAAGACGCCAATACATGTATCTGAGGAATAGATGAATGTCTTCACTGCCATTGTGACATCTGCACACAAGAAACTTGTCACCTTATCAGGATCTGAACTATTTGTTACTGTGATACTTTTTTTTAAAGAATAGGAAAGAAAATCAAACAGACGAAAATAGTAGCAGACACCATATTTTGTAAATGGCCATATTTTGCGGGATAAGTTTTATTCATTTACCAAAAAGATTATTTATAAGCTGACTGTTTATGTTTATTGAACGTAAAAAGCAGGTGTAAAGTTATACAGTAATCATTGCTTAATGCTAGTCAAAATAATACAGAAAGCTGATATTTTGCATTACACCTAACCTGCATTGAGTTGCCACCTGGCTTATAATTAGATCTCTCAATACAGGTTCGCCTGTACTAGTATTTAGTTATTCTAGACTGTCCCAGGGATCAGTCACTTGTTGTACTGTACTTTTATTTATTATTCTAGACTGTCCCAGGGACCAATCACTTGTTGTACTGCACTTTTATTTTGTTATTCCAGACTGTCCCAGGGATCAGTCACTTGTTTTACTATACTTTTATTTCGTTATTCCAGACTGTCCCAGGGACCAATCACTTGTTGATGGGAAATGTGAGGACTGCTCATGTCCTTGGGCCACGACGGAGAGGTAGGATGTCTGATTGTTTAGTAAAACCCCTCTAAACAAGAATTTTGTTACTTGATAAATTGGGTCTCTATGTGCAGGTGGTTGCTTAATACAGAGTGAAAGTCAATCAGAAATATCCTTTAGGAGCTTTCTGAATGCCTTCCAACCTGCATTTAGTGCCACCTGTTTGATAGACCGAGTTTGATACAAATTTAACTCATTTCTTCAAATTGACGCCTTTTGACGCCTCTGTACAAGTTAATTTTTGACACCATTGTGATAAATAGACCATTTACTCCATAGGTATAAATACTCTATTTATTATTATGGTTTAAAAACTACATAAATATACAAATATCATTTTCTTTAGTAAATGCTCCTTTTAGGTAGGTTTATTCAAACGGGTTAGGTCTAAAAAAAAGTATATCTATGCAGGAATGGGTTATCATCGATTTAGCTGTTTCTAGTACTAAATATTTCTGTCTACAGAATTCTAGATAAGACAAGTTTTTAGCAGTGTGTGTACCTGAATACAGTACTAAGTAAATATTTTCTACAGTACTCTAGATCAGACATCTGTTTTTCAAAACCCCTTTATACTTTATTTTATACATTACGCAAGGTTACGTTGATTTTGTTCATCGTTAGTCCCCCTCTACCATATAAGAGGGGACGAAGAACGGTAGATAAGACGTGATCAAATGGAGGTAACTCATACAAGTCACAAACTTAGTGAAGTAGGAGTTACTCCCATTGACTAAGTTATACATAAGCGTGTATTTTCTTTCCCTGTCAGAACCTTTCATATTGGTACACATTAACCCTTTCGCTAATGAATATTCATGTAGGAAATAATGACGCCATGAATATTAATAAGGTTATTATTTTATAATTACATATGAACACAATATATTTTACTTCAGGCAGAAGCTATACAATCAGATCTATATTACACCATAAGCAAACAGAACACACCCTGATCAGACGGTTCCTATAGGAGCCGTCTGATCTGGGTCAACTTTGTTTGTTGATGCGTCAAAATTCGCTTACAATTGGGAAATTGAAATTGTTTTTACCCTTGCCAAGTGGAATATTTATGATAGAGCCTGTCCTAATCGGCTAGTTATTAATTGAACAAGAACCTGTCCTAAGCGACTAGTTATTAATTGAAAAAAAGAACCTGTCCTAAGTGGCTAGTTATTAATTGAACAAAAACCTGTCCTAAGTGGCTAGTTATTAATTGAACAAGAACCTGTCCTAAGTGGCTAGTTATTAATTGAACAAGAACCTTTCCTAAGCGACTATTTATTAATTGAACAAGAACCTGTCCTAAGCGATGTTTTTGCATTATTTTTAACTTGCATTAAGCTACCACCTGCCTTACATACCCATAATTAGACTTCTTTTAGATGATTGTTTAAGAGATGTTCTAGTGTATATAGATGTCCTCAAGATCAAACTGTCCAACCTTTGCTAGGGGAAACGTGAATTTCATAAACAGATATTGTTCAACGAGCTCCCGATTATAATTCTGCTGTTTGTATTTTAGCTGCCATCCAATCACGGGTAAGTGTGAGTGCAGGACGGGTTATATCGGAGCCTCATGCAACGTAAAATGCACCATGCCATTCTGGGGCGTGAACTGCGAGGAAGAATGTAAGTGCGCACACGGTGACTGCCACTTTCAGGACGGCAGTTGTCAAAACTGTTACGCTGGCTATACCGGAACAAACTGCGATGAGGAATGTCCCGAGGGAACATGGGGTATTGGCTGCAAGAATAAGTGTGGGTGCTTGAACAACGCGGACTGCCATGAGACTACCGGGTTTTGCAACTGTACAGCTGGGTACAAAGGTAAGGTCGTGCTTTTGTTGGTTAAATTGATCGTAAACATATACTCCATCAGCACGTCTTTGTAAACATAGTAGACCAATATCAAACAGAGTCTACCCATATCAGATAGAATAGACCCATATCAGATAGAGTAGACTCATATAAGATAGAATAGACCAATATCAGATAGAGTAGACCCATATCAGATAGAGTAGACCCATATCAAACAGAGTAGACCCATATCAGACAGAGTAGACCCATTTCAGATAGAGTAGACCCATATCAGATAGAGTAGACCCATATCGGATAGAGTAGACCCATATCAGATAGAGTAGTCCCATATCAAACAGAGTAGACCCATATCAAACAGGGTAGACCCATATCAAACAAAGTAAACCCATATCAAACAGAGTAGACCCATATCAGATAGAGTAGACCCATAACAGATGGTTCATATATGAGCCGTCTAATTAGAGACTGCTTTGTTTGCTTGTTATATAATATAGATATGAGTCTACAGTTACTTCCATGACCAAAAACGTCGCCTGTCCATGTTTTGTTTAAACAATTAATGTAACTTAACAGACAGAGCAGACCCTGGTCAGAGAGCGCAAATAGGAGCCGTCTGATCTGGATCTACACTGCCTGCATTAAGTACTATTAAAATACAAGAAACTCCCTTTAACAGAATGTTACACTGATCCCAGGAGGTGTTAATTATAGATATTGACCATACACCATTGAACAGAATGTTACACTGACCCCAGGAGATGTTAATTATAGATATTGACCATACACCCTTGAACAGAATAATACACTGACATCAGAAGGTGTTAATTATAGATATTGACCATACACCATTGAACAGAATGTTACACTGACCCCAGAAGATGTTAATTATAGATATTGACCATACACCCTTGAACAGAATAATACACTGACATCAGAAGGTGTTAATTATAGATATTGACCATACACCGTTGAACATAATGTTGCACTGACCCCCAGGAGGTGTTAATTATAGATATTGACCATACACCCTCTAACAGAATGTTACCCTGATCCCCAGGATGTGTTAATTATAGATATTGACCATACATCCTCTAACAGAATGTTACACTGACCCCCAGGAGGTGTTATTATAGATATTGACCATACACCCTTGAACAGAATGTTGTCTTAATACCCAGGAGGTGTTAATTATAGATATTTACCATACACTCTTGAACAGAACGTTATACTAATACCCAGGAGGTGTTAATTACAGATATTGACCATACACCCTTGAACAGAATGTTACACTTTTACCCAGGAGATGTTAATTACAGATATTGACTGTACACCCTCTAACAGAATGTTACACTAATACACAGGAGGTGTTAATTACAGATATTGACCATAAATTATCATCAGAGCAGTAATGTTGTCGTAGTTACTGTTCAACATGTTAACCCTTCTCTTGTTGAATTTTAGAATACATTTCTCCTTCTTTACCCATGCCCTGTTGTATAATTACATAATATATCTTCACTGTGTACACGTATTTCGCGATGCAGTCACTGCTGTGGAGTGCACTGGTTGCACAATCAACTTGTAAATAGTGCAGACCCTGATGAGACAGCTCCTGCAGGAGCTGTCTCATCTGGGTCTTCACTATTTACAGGTAGGTATATTGACGTGAACAGCAAGTGAATGGTTTAGACAGGTGAGTAGATTCACATAGGATGACTTATCATGTCAGAACCAGTTGAGAAGTTAACACAAACGTGTTGTAACTGCAGAGCCAATCCAGAAGTTAGCGCAAAGTTTGTTTGTATTGCAGGTCTGTTATGTGTTTGTATTGCAGGTCTGTTATTTGTTTGTATTGCAGGTTTGTTATGTGTTTGTATTGCAGGTCTGTTATGTGGTCAGCAGTGTGATAAAGATGAGTGGGGCAAGTTCTGTAACAAGAAATGCACGTGTAACGTGCAGAAGTCTATCTGTAACCCGTACAATGGAGAGTGTCAGTGTAAACCAGGTACATATCTAGAGTGTCAGTGTAAACCAGGTACATATCTATAGTGCTAGTGTAAACCAGGTACATATCTATAGTGCTAGTGTAAACCAGGTACATATCTATAGTGCCAGTGTAAAC
Source organism: Azorinus chamasolen (assembly GCA_963576725.1). Classification (NCBI taxonomy): domain Eukaryota; kingdom Metazoa; phylum Mollusca; class Bivalvia; order Cardiida; family Solecurtidae; genus Azorinus; species Azorinus chamasolen. The sequence goes on along the minus strand of OY755250.1, from coordinate 70,831,326 downwards.
CATGTACATATCTATAGTGTCAGTGTAAACCATGTACATATCTATAGTGCTAGTGTAAACCAGGTACATATCTATAGTGCCAGTGTAAACCATGTACATATCTATAGTGTCAGTGTAAACCAGGTACATATCGAGGGAGTTGTGCAAGAAATAACCAGAGGTCCAGATAAATGAGTAAATTATGCAAGAAATTATGCAAACCCTGTGTTGTGACCACTCTTTAGAATTGTCTCTTCGAGACGATTCTTCACAGTAGTAATGATATAGGGTTTGGTGGAGAAGTGACAATTTTATTATATTTTCCTTGTTGAAAATTCATATAAGAAATAATGACATCATGAATATTCATTAACTGGTTTTTTTATAATGACATTTATACACAGGAGTATTTGATACTGGTTGAAACTGTAGAGTCAAATCCATTACAATATCTGTACAGATAATCACTAAACCTCCTACACTAAAGGTCACCCTTGTCTTGTTGAATATTCATACAAGAAATAATTGACATCATACATATTTATTAGCTGAAATTTCATAAAGGCATATATACTTTTTGTGAGGGCAGAAACGGTAGAACTCGATCTATATTATAGCAGACACAAACAGAGCAGACCCTGATCACACGGCTCCTATAGGAACCGTCTGATCTGGGTCTACTCTTTTTTGCAAATGCGTGAAAATTAGTTTATACGAAGGAGAGGGTTAACTCTTTCGACGCAAATTTTTTTATTGTCGTCTGGAAACCAATTTTGTAAAGTCATTCGGTAAAATAAGGAAATGACATAAATAAATGCAAACTTTAAAGGAATAAAGCACAAATATAGACATAAGGTTTGAGACAATAAGTGAAGTCCCTGATCAGACGCCTGCGTCAGATCAAGGACTGCACTATTTGTCGTGGCGCATTTTTGCGACATTGGCGGTGAAGGAGTTAAAGGTTAAATGTTAAGAGTTTGTTTTTAGGTTACAATGGCACTAACTGTGAGAACAAGTGTCTGGCGTGGAGTTATGGTTTCCATTGTCGTCATGAATGTCAGTGTGACAGAACGGGTACCAAGACATGTGATCACGTGACAGGGGAGTGTAAATGTGCCCCTGGCTATAAAGGTATGGACTACAGAACGAACAGGGCCAGATAGTAACCCATTACCACATATGCTATTTTAGACCCCTTACCTCTCATGCTATTTTTAGATTCAACCTCTTTGAATAAATCTACCGAAAAGGAGCATTTACTAGAGAAAAGGAAAGTTTTGGAATTGTGTAGTTTTGAAACCATGGGAGTAAATACAGTAAAACCTCTCTATAACGACCAATAAATTACATCAAGTAGTTTGTGTTAAAGGCAGGTGGCTGCTTCAAGCAAGGTGAAAGTAAAAAAAAACGCTCCTACTGGAACGTTGTGTTTTACTTTCACCTTGCTTTAAGCAGCTACCTGCCCTAAATACCAACTAATTAACACAATTTAGTGGCCGTTATAGAGACGTTTTACTGTACTCTATTTATCACATTGGTTTCAAAAAGTATTTTTTACAGAGGCGTCAAAAAGCGTTATTATGTAGGAATGGGTTAAGATACGTGATTTTTCAAGTCAAGTTTCTTTATTTCTCCACTAAACACTATGTTGTGTTTATACTCTTTAGAATCTTCTCAAAGAGATTAAACACTATGGTCTGAGCATTCTTTAGAATCACTCCAAAGAGATGATTCTTAGAAGAATGGTCGCAACATAGAGATTTATAGAGATATGACATTTTAAGTTTCTCTGAGTACACACAATTATCTGTGGTCACATATCTGTTGTCACAAAAAGTATAGCGATATGACATATTAAGTTTCTCTGAGTACACACAATTATCTGTTTCTCAGAATGTACCCTTTCCCATGTTTATTCAAAATGTAAATAACTACTGAATATGCATGTGTTGTTATGTGGTACAATAGGGGTTTTATATATGAAACCGACCACGACGTAGTTCGATATCACAATTTATTTGGATACAGGAGATATACGAAAGGCTCTGCAATAAATGGAAATGCATATATAAGATAAGCAACATCACTTTGCAGAAGCTATACATAATTATAAATTATCAGTAACGCTATTATATTATATTGTTAATTATACTCTTATACAGACATTATATTTGGTATTCATGTTATACAAATATTTGCTAAATTAATATACATATTTACCTCAAAAATAGAAGATAAAATGAATATTTAAAATAGTTATAGTACATTATAACAAACATTCACATTTCTTACCTAAACTATGGGCCTAGAACCTGGAACAATTCAAAATGGCTGGAAATATTTATGTCTTTATTCAAAAGAAATAGCGAACAAAGTGAGCAAGACCAGGAGAAGAGCGGGAAAGAAGTGGTCAAGCCGTTGGACACTATAATTAGAAAGTATACAAGTTCGCATTGGTTATTTAGTTTAGTGGTGTGCATTGAAGTATGAAAACTGACCAAGTAATGTGTATGTGATATATTTGTTAAATGCATCTGTACTGAACAGAACAGAACTCATAAATGTTACGCTTTGCACAGCATTTATTCACTATACTACAGATGGTCAAAAGATTATAACGAAATGTGAAAGGAGGAACGTTATAGCTATTGTAGAAAGTAAAGAAACGGATCTATCCAATTCCATTTGCCAACAGTGCAGACCCTAATCAGATGGCTTGTGCAGGAGCTTAATGGTTTGTTTGTTTGCAGGAGTGACATGTAGCTCAGAATGTCCTGATCAACGCTGGGGAACAGACTGCCTCGAGTCATGTGACTGTAACTCACAGGGATCATGTGACCAGACTGACGGAACATGTATATGCTATGCAGGCTACACTGGTGACAGGTGTCAAAACAGTAAGTTTGAAATATGTACCCTTTCACCCAATGATCTTATTTCTAATCTGAACAATTTTCCCAAGTTCACACCAAAATGTAGGTCTAAGGTAATGCTGATAACTTACGTAGGAGCTTTCAGCACTACGTTGACCTACATTAAGCTGCGATGTGCGTTTCTAGATATGCGTAGTGATATATTAAATGATTAGAACAACTCTGTATTGATAAAACTTTTACTTTTAGTTATCCCAAAGTTTGAGTTATCCAAGTTCGAGATATCGAAGTACTACTGTACACGAATACAAATTTATCAGCAATAGCTATATGTTTTGTATATGGTGTCTTCTACATGGCTCACACGTTCAATCTTGTTGCATTTTTCCTGATAAAAGATACAGTAAAACACCTGTAATGCGACCACTAAACAGGGGCATAATTCTGGGCTCCAGAGGCAGGCAGTAGCTTAATTTGGGATAGAAGTTATGATGAAAGCTGCTATAGGAGCTTTCTGCATTTCTTTCATCCTGTATTAAGCAGCCACCTACTTATAAAGACAACCAGGTTTATTGATTAATTTGTCGCATTAGAAGGGGTTCTGCTGTATACACTTTGATAGGGATATAACGCTTTCACTGTTCTATGTTTACTATGTTTATTTCAAATTTCAATACCTACTGAATATTCATGGACGAAAGTGTTATAATGAAATATGGAAGGTGTAACATGTAGCCATTATAGAAAGTATAGAAACAGATCTATCAAATTCCATTTGCAAACAGAGCCGTCTGATCTGGGTCTTCTCTGTTTGCAAATACGTGAAAACACGTTTGTATGAAGGAAAGGGTTTAATAACTGAAAACTGTAACAGAGAATGTTATATTTTATTATAGTATGTGAAGATAGTTACTATGGTTACGACTGTACAGAGAATGTTACATTGTTATAGTATGTGAAGATAGTTACTATAGTTACGACTGTACAGGGAATGTTATATTTTATTATAGTTTGTGAAGATGGTTACTTTGGTTACGACTGTACTGAGGAATGTCCTGTGTGTACTGACGGACTGCACTGTGACCACATTAGCGGACAGTGCATCAGTGACCAGTGCCAGGCCGGATTTACTGGAAAAGATTGCAAGACACGTATGTAGGACTTTCTACATTATACTCCTTTATTTCATTGATATTCATGTAAGAAATAATGACACCATGAATATTAATTTAGGTATGTGGCAGCTATAACATGCTCTAGTGGTACATGGGGATATTGTATAAACATATTTAGAGATAAGTGTCTAATTCATTTACTTCAACATGTCCCAGTGGGACATTGGGAGATAACTTTGAAACATGTGTTATGAGAGGTTCTGTTTAATGAACTATAGCATGTTCTATTTAGACATGGGGATATTGTACAGCGCATATTTCGAGAGAACGTTCTAATTCATTTACTACAACATGGGGCATGGGAGTTTGTTATAATACACATTGAACGCTTTACTCTATAAATGTTTATGGAAGAAAATTTTAATTAGATTGATAGTTATAACGGCACATGAATATATCAATTTTTGGCCATGAAACCGAAGAATCGTCATCTAAATTATTTCGTAAGCAGACAGAGCAGAACATGTTCAGACGGTTCCTGCAGGAGCCGTCTGATCTGGATCTACTCTGTTCAGAAAAGAGTGCGTATTGAGGAAAGGGTTAAGCAATCTATTTTTACTACAGCATGCCCTAGTGGTACCTGTGGGAGATTTTTATCAACGTTATGATTTGAATGATTTTTCTATATTTACTACAACAAACCCTAGTGGGTTCTTGGGGAGAATGTGTCAACGCATAAAGAGATAGTTTGTTTTCTATATTTACTACAACAAACCCTAGTGGGTTCTTGGGGAGAATGTGTCAACACATGTAAAGATAGTTATAGTTTTCTATATTTACTACACCATGTCCTAGAGGTACCTGGGGGAGATAGCGTCTTCACATGTTTTTAAAGGTTTTACTTTATTTATTTCAACATGCCCTATTGGGACCTGGGAGAGATTGTGTCAACACATGTTTAAAGAGGTTTTTACTTTATTTATTACAGCATATCCTAGTGGGATTTGGGAGAGATTGTGTCAACACATGTTTAAAGAGGTTTTTACTATATTTATTACAGCATGCCCTAGTGGGACCTGGGAGAGATTGTGTCAACACATTTTTAAAGAGGTTTTTACTATATTTATTACAGCATGCGCTAGTGGGACCTGGGAGAGATTGTGTCAACACACGTTTAAAGAGGTTTTTACTATATTTATTACAGCATGCCCTAGTGGAACCTGGGGTGTCAAATGTGTGAACAGGTGTTCAGCAACATGCACAACTAATGGCATCTGTAGTCCTGTAACTGGTCACTGCTTCTGTTTCCCTGGTTACAGTGGAACTAACTGTGAGCATGGTAGGTTGAATCGGTTCTTTCAGAGAGTCCCAGTTACTATCCACTTATTACTTGTTTAACACTTTCCCTGAACATTGCGTTTTTATGTTGGTAATAATGACGTCATGAATATTAATCAGATTATTTTTTTATAATGGCATAAGAACCTTGGACATTTCGGCTCAGGCAGAAGCTGTAGAATCAGATTTATATTACACCATAAGCAAACAGAGCAGACCCTGATGGGACGGCACCTGTAGGTAGATGCATAAAAAGGCGCTTACATAAGGGAAAACATTTTTCTCATGTATACTTTCTTACACCTTTGCAGAAGGAGTAGGAACAGATTAGACGATCCCTACAGGATCTGATTGTAATTATAATAGATATGACTGTAAAAATCATACCAAAATATCATAATGTACATGCCATTTTAAATAATAATCTTATAAAGTGATATGACGTCATTATAAAGTGATATGACGTCATTCTTTCTTTACATGACAATTGTACAATTGCAAATAGAATAAGAAGCTTATTTGGAATCTACTGTTGTGTTTGCTTGTGAAATAATGATGTGTCAGTTTCTGTCTTGATAATAGCTCCCTGTTTATTATGCCATATAAAAAATCAAAATATGTATGCCGACTTTATTATACCCCCATGCAACGAAGTTGCACAAGGTATGTAGTGTTTGACTCGTCCGTCCGCCAGTTCATCTGAGTGTCATACTACACGTCTGCTCATCTAGCACTTCCATTTATTGACATTTGTTTTAGATTTGCTTTAAGAATTGCCATCAATAAAAGCATGGCTGAGTTCGATTTTCAATGGAATCTGTCATGGGGAATGGCCTGGCGTGCGGTATATGAGATTGCTAATTTCAATTCTTTAATTTCTTGTCTGAAAACAGCCTGTGAGAACTGGAAGTACGGCATTGGTTGCTCTAACGACTGTGACTGTGTGAGGACGAACACGGAGACATGTAGTGTGAGTCGTGGGGTCTGCACCTGCAAGCCTGGTTACATCGGCAACAGATGTGAAAGAAGTAAGTTGTTGTTTGTCAACTGGTGTCAGCATAATGTGACATTGTATTCAGGAGACTCAGTGGTATCAGTGTTGTAAATCTAACAAACACAACATGAAGCATGTATAGTTTACATATAAACTAGAAAGTTTTCTCGGTAAATGAAGTTGATTATCTGAAATCTGACTCTACATTGATTTTCTATAGTCTCGTCTCTATTATGGAGTCTCTAGGGTGTGGTCTCTCTAGTTACCTCTATAGTATGGTATCTCTAGTGACCTCTATAGTTGTCTTTCTAGTGACCTCTATAGTCTGGTATCTCTAGTGACCTCTATAGTCTGGTATCTCTAGTGACCTCTATAGTCTGGTATCTCTAGTGACCTCTTTAGTCTGGTATCTCTAGTGACCTCTATAGTATGGTATCTCTAGTGACCTCTGTAGTTTGGGTTCTCTAGTGACCTCTATAGTCTGGTCTCTCTAGTGACCTCTATAGTCTGTTCTCTCTAGTGACCTCTATAGTGTGGTCTCTCTAGTGACCTCTATAGTCTGTTCTCTCTAGTGACCTTTATAGTGTGGTATCTCTAGTGACCTCTATAGTATGTTCCCTCTAGATACCTCTATAGTCTGTTCTCTCTAGAGACCTCTATAGTCTGTTCTCTCTAGAGACCTCTATAGTGTGGTCTCTCTAGAGACTTTATAGTCTGTTCTCTCTAGAGACCTCTATAGTGTGGTCTCTCTAGAGTCCTCTATAGTCTGTTCTCTCTAGTGACCTCTATAGTCTGTTCTCTCTAGAGACCTCTATAGTATGTTCTCTCTAGAGACCTCTATAGTCTGTTCTCTCTAGAGACCTATATAGTCGGGTCTCTCTAGTGATCTCTATAATGTGGTATCTCTAGTGACCCCTACAGTGTGTTCTCTCAAGTGACCTCTATAGCCTGGTCTCTCCAGTGACCTCTATAGTATGGTCTCGCAAGTGACATCTATAGTCTGGTCTCTCTGGCCAGCTTAGGTTACATGGTTCGCTATTTCATTGTTTTGATTTCTAATTGTCAGGCTGTGATGCTGGGAAGTGGGGTCACAAGTGCAAGTATGATTGCAGCGAGAACTGTAATAGACAACACAGTTCTGGCTGTGATGTAGAGAAAGGGTTGCCATGTGTCTGTGTGGACGGGTGGGAGCCGCCTTACTGTAATGGTAAGTTTTATTAAAGACGATATTGCATGAAATTTTATTTCTAAATATTCTTATTTAACCCTTTGCTTCATAAGTATGCCTTTATTAACCTTTGCGAACAGGATATACCCAGATCAGACGGCTCCTTAGGATGAGGGTTAACATTTGCTTATGGTGCAATATGGATATGGTGTCACACTTTCTGACGTGGCTGAAATCCCCCGTGTGCGCTATAACAATTAATGTCCTTAGTATTGATGAAGTCATGAATAGTTATGGAGAAAAGGGTCAGGAACTAAGGGTCAGGAACTAACGGTCAGGAACTAACGGTCAGGAACTAACGGTCAGGAACTAACGGTCAGGAACTAATAAAAGGGTCAGGAACAAATAGCATTATGAATATTTATTAACTTAATATGTACGCAGGAATAGTTGGTGTTGGTAGAACCTGAAGAATTGGAACTACATGTGTTACACTTTTATAATGAAAGAGGCTACCCCTGACTAGAGGATGTGAACACGTGTTTATATGAAGGATTGATATTACTATGAACAAAGCATTGTTTTATCATGGAAGAAAATGTTGAAACAGTCCTTTATTATTTCCCAAGCCAACAGCAGACCTTGATTAAACGTACCTGGGTCTAACGTGTTTGCAGGGGTGTAAACGGTGCACTTATGGAGTACAGTAAAATCCCTCTTATGTGATCACCAAAAAGGGACATAATTCTGGGTGTCGGGCGGTAGCTTAAGGCAGGACTAAAGTAATGCAGAAAGCTCATAGAAGAGCTTTCTGCATTACTTTTGTCATACATTAAGCAACCACCTGCTTATAAAGACAGCCACATACATTCATTAAGTGGTCGCATTAGAGGGGTTCTACTGTATATTTTTATACCAAAGCCTTGATATTCAAAAACTTGATATCAATTATAGTAACCTGTGTTTCAAATGCTTATAATTAAATAATAGCCTCCGTCCTCTTTATCCATTTATGTGGGGAACCAGGTATGTGAGAACGTTGCAATTAGTGTAAAACCAGATCAAAGGGATCCTGTGGTAGCCTTTGATCAGGGTCTGCGCTGTTTGTCATTCCATTAATAATTTTCATATTCATGTATATCTTTGTTACTTAATATTCAGAAAGGTGGTGCCAGTTTAATTAGAGTAAAAATTAAACCGGAATTGTAAGAAACATTTTGTTTTTATGCTCCCTAACAACGGTGTTGGGGGAGCATATAGTCGCCGTTTTGTCCATCCGTCCGCTCTAACAATTCCTGTTTATGTGACTAGATACTTACATGAGAACAAAAGATCTCTTATTCTCATCGGTTTTATGTGGCTTATTTTCAGTTTGTGTGGCTATTTTGAACAAAGGAATAGCCACATACATTCAATCCGTTAGAACGTCCGTTTGTCCGTCCGTCATAACTTTGTCCGGAGTATAACACAAAAAATGTAATGGATATCAACACGAAACTTCATAGATAGATTGATCTTGATGAAGAGAAGTGCAATGCACAAGAACCATCACTTTCTTTTGCATAATTTAGTAGTTATTGCCCTTTGTTATTTTTCATACTTAAAATTTGTCCGGACCATAACACAAAAACAAGAAAGGTATCAACATGAAACTCCATAGGCAGAACGTTTCGGAACAAACGAATATTTGGGGAGCATCCGCCCGTTCTACCGACTCTCTTGTTTGTGCAGGTGGCTGCTTAAGACCAGGCGTCCACTAGGACGCCGAATGGTTCCCGAAGGGTTCCCGAATGTGGATATCGCAGATTCTGGATGATTCGGCATGCCTTCGGGATGTTCGGGAACCCTTCCGTGTCATTCTTGAAACCTTCGGGAACCCTTCTGGGTGATTCGGGAACTGATCGGGATCGAAAAAGATTCGGCATCCAAGTTTTAAAAGTTTTAAAATTTGGACGCCGAATCTTTTATTCGGGAAGGCTTCGGGACCTTCTGGAACCCTTCTGGAACCCTTCGGGACGTTCGGGAACCCTTCGCGATGGCTTCGGGGTAGATTCGGGGTCATTCTGCATGGCTTCGGGATCTCCTATCCACCCCGAGCGGTTCCAGAATGAAGCCGAATCGATGCGGAATGCTTCCCGATGGCTTCCCGAAGGCTTCCCGAAGACGCGGAAGGGTTCCCGAATCCACGCGGAAGACATGCCGAATGTATTATGAACGATTTATATACTTAATGTCAGGCTTAACTTATTGGGGTATTACACTTACATATAAGTGAAATAATTTTATCTAAGCTGAATCCTTATAGACATCATGTTACATTTTTAACAGAAAATAACAGTTTGTGCATGAAATATCGAATTTAACCAAAAGTCTGTTACAAATTCTTAAATACTGTTTTTGATTTAGATCGCCCTGAATTATTATCAAATACAATATGTATGCTTAAAATGACAATTAAGCAAACGTCTTACAATTTGTTTTTACAAAATAAACACTAATTTATGAAAATTTATGCTCTGGTATATTTTAAGTAACAGGCTTAGCTAAATTATTACTTAAGAATGTTCGTGAAACTGGGCCTGAATAGTCTCATTAGACGCTTATATCAGCAAACCTTATATCTCTATAAAACGGTCGTCATATTGACGAAAGAATTTCGAAATATAAAATACAATATACAAGAAAATTTACTTATAGTCGGATGTTACAAAACATCTTATTTAACATAAGCTAGAAGTTATTTATCGACTAAAACAATAGCTTCTTAACAAAATACATTCCATTACTAACTACCTATGGATAAAATGCATGTATAAAGAACAGGAATAGCTATAAAATATAACACATCTCATTTTTGCTACCTATTATAAATAGCTTAAAATAGCATGTATATAATCAATCCCTTAAACTCGTAATAATGTTTTTGTTTTTACCAAAACGAAATAAAACATGAGGGATGCATTTATATGTAGATGTATGTGTGTACGTACGTTTGTGTGTGCTCTTCCCAAGTACTTGCTAAGAGTGTATTTAAGCCCAACCCAAACAGGGTCTACATAGTTTGTATTAATATTAATATATAGATGTGTGTGTATCCTTCACAAGTAGTATAATTGCAAAGAGTGTAATTGTATTTTGCAAACAGTGGATATTTTGAAAAAGGGATTCGTGTGCATATAGTATGGATATGTGTAAGTGGATCTATACTTATCTTTAGATGCAAATTGAGATATGAAATGGAAATAAGACATACATGAGTAATAGCCATTAAGAACTGACATAGAAAATTAATCTTTCTCAATTAAGTATGAGAGGTTTTTAAGCAATCCCCAGTCACATATATTGAAATATTACGACACCATGCATGGAGAGGAGGATAAGGTAATACATACAGTTTAAAAAGGGGTATTAATATAAAGCAAGCATAAGACGGCTCATCAGGACGTAAAGGAACTGTCAGTACTTATTACATGATAATGGGGCCATGTACTCCGACCCACTACCCATTAGGTGTTAGGAGCCGGAGGTAACCATCCGCTCCATCCGGACGAGTCTAGTCTAGATATAGGGGGAGCATCTTTTTCATTCCAACGAGACATCTTTTCCATTCCAAAACACAAAAATGCGACATTGTTATATACCTAGACTCTCAATTCGGCAGCCATTCGGCGTTATATCTGCAACGATTCGGCATCCCTTCGGCATGTTCTGCAACCCTTCCGCAACCTTTCCGCACGATCGGGAACCATTCGGGAAGCATTCGGGAGATAATACTCAAGGTTTCGGCATGGTTCTGCATCGCTTCAGCGTCTATTCCGCAACGCTTCGTAAGCCACTTCCCGAATACTTCCCGAATGCATGCCGAATGACCCCGAAAAAAAATTTGATCCCGAATGGTTCCCGAATCTAGCATAATTCATTCTGCAACCCTTCGGGAAGGCTTCGGCGCTGTAGTGGACGCCAGGCATAATGTAGGATGAAAGGCATGCGGAACGTCCCTAGATGAGCTTTCGTTTTGACTTTCACCCTGCATCAATCCCCACCTGTCTGACAGGTCTGGGCTGGGGCTAATTTAATTACTCGCTTTAAGGGAGTTTACTATTTCCAGCTGTTTAATGGCCCTAGATCATCGGTACTGATGCTGATTTTAATGTCCGGTTTGAAGGGGTTTTATTAGATGCAGCTGATTTAGGATCACAACATTTTCACCATGTTACATATTAGAGTTCTATTTATATTGTAGATTCAATTCTACACTGTCTGTCATTGTAAACATTCCCTAGTTTCATGTTCCATAATACATGTAAATTAACTCTATCAGCCTTAGAGTGCATGTGCTGCAATATACAAACAGTGTAAACCCAGATTAGAGAGCTCACAGAGGAGTCATGTGACCAGTTTCTGCACTGTTCGTTATTCAAACTCCTCTAGCATAATTATTTAACCTTTTCAAAATTGACTGTTTTGTTAAGCACCGATGTCATATAATAAGAAAAAGTAATTGTAGGAAATGTTTTGATTTCTATTCCAGAACAATCAGGTTTCAATATAGTGAACCAGCAGACTGGAGGAGACAGCAAGGCAATCAGCACACCCATCATGGCGGTTGTTATCGTGGCCTCGCTCATCGCGCTTGCCATCATTGTATTCCTTGTGGTTTACTTCAGATGTAAAATACAAAGACTGAAAGAACAGAATTTGTCAGTGAGGTATGCGGCCAATGGAGCGATTCCTGGGCAGACAGTTGTACCTAGTAAGTTAGGAAATATAATTTTAGTAAATATGTTTGATCACTTGTAAGTCTTGTAGTCAGGTAGTTGCTTAACCCTTTACTCCATTAACCCATTTGCTCCCACGATCCCATATATGGGACATAGTCAAACAGTGTAGACTCTGATCAGATCCCATATATGGGACATAGTCAACCAGTGTAGACTCTGATCAGATCCCATATATGGGACATAGTCAAACAATGTAGACTCTGATCAGATCCCATATATGGGACATAGGCAAACAATGTAGACTCTGATCAGATCCCATATATGAGACATAGGCAAACAGTGTAGACGACTCTGATCAGATCCCATATATGGGACATAGGCAAACAGTGTAGACGACTCTGATCAGATCCCATATATGGGACATAGGCAAACAGTGTAGACTCTGATCAGATCCCATATATGGGACATAGGCAAACAGTGTAGACGACTCTGATCAGATCCCATATATGGGACATAGGCAAACAGTGTAGACTCTGACCAGACGCCGCAAAATGCGGCGTCTGGTCAGAGTCCAAACTGTTTGCTTATAGGAATTTCAATATAAAACAAAACGAAATTGAAAATTTAGGCCAGACACCCCTTAGATAAAAAATGGACTAATCCAATATATAAACATGGGAGAATCCACTGGGTACAAATGGGTTAATGTACGAGTGCTGTAAACGCAGACCAAGAGGTTTGGTTTGACTTCGTTCTTGAAATGTAAACTATTCATGGGAATATCTGGCATAGAAAACAACTGTAGGGTCAGATTATTCTTTAAAGACAGGCGACAGCTTTATGCAGGAAAAGCCGTGCACACTGTTTCAAATATTTATATTAAGAATGTTTCACAGTACGTTTAATTGAGTATGGTTAAGAATGGTTACTGATCTTTTATTTGATTATTTATATAAGGAATATTAATCATACTTTTATTTAAATATTTAATATTTTAGGAATGTTACACTGTACTTTTATTGGCATCTTATATACAGTAAAGCCTATCTATAACGATCACTAAATTGTGTTAATAAGTTGATAATTTGTGCAAGTGGTTGCTGAACGCAAGATGAAAGTAAAACAGAACGCTCCAATAGGATCGTTCTGTTTTACTTTCACCTTGCTTTAAGCACCCACCTGTCTTTAACACAAAATACTTGATGTAATTTAGTGGTCGTTATAGAGAGGTTTTACTGTACATTGATATCCCATATTATATTGACACCTTTTGATGCCTCTGTAAAATCCACATTTTGAAACTACTGTGATAAATAGAGTATTTGTTAAAGGAAAAAAGTAATGCAAAAAGGCTTCTATAGGATGATTTTCTTATACCCTTACTTCATAGATGAGTCTTTCCACACACTTGCAAGCGGAGTAGATCTAAGGCCATCATAAAAATAATCTAATAAATATTTATATATTTTTACTTGAATATCTATGGAGTGAAGAGATACGTTTCATTTTGCTTTAAGCTACAATGTCATAAACCCCAAAATTAGAACTACAGATGGTAGCTATAAATTAAATGTACTGAACACTTCCTAATAAATGCCCCTGATGCCTTCTATTGTCCAAAGGAGGGATCGGGTTTGGAGATTTATAGGCCACACTTTCAACTTTGTAAAGAGTGAATAGACATTGTAGATCCTATATTTATTCTCTGTTGTTATTGTTATTATTCGGACTAACCCATTCCCTCATATTGACGACTTTTGACGACTCTGTAAAAGTCACTTTGTGAAATCATTGTGATAAATAGAGCATTTGCTCCTATATGAGCAAATGCTCTATTTATCACAATGGTTTCAAACTACAAAATTCTAAAATCTTCCTTTTCTCTAATTAATGCTCCTTTTCGGTAGATTTAGACAAAGAGGTTGTATCTAAAAATAGCCTATGACGTAATGGGTTAACCAAATCAAACCATACCACACTGTTTAATCCTCTCCTCAATACACTTTTATATGCCTCTGTAACACTCACTTTTTGAAATGATTGTGATAAATGCTCTATTTATCACAATGGTTTCTAAACTACATAATTCTGAAATGTTCCTTTTCTCTAGTAAAATGCTCCTTTTCGGTAGAGTTGTTCAAAGAGGTTGGGTTTAAAAATAGCCTATGGAGTAATGGGTTGAAAGCTAGAAACTAGTTTTGGATTTGGATTTGTTTGGACTTCAGTCTGCATTAATGCGTTACTGTTGCAAAACAAAGGGGTGCAGCATATATAAGGTCACAGATGTTTATCAGAGTTTTACGGTACAGTACAATGTCGATAGTTTGAAATATCATAATCCAGACAAAGTCACCTGACGTTGAACTTTATGCAAGAATAAATTAAAGTGATATGACACAGTATCGATCAATAATCGCCAGCGACTGGTTACAAAATAAAATGCACCGGTGGCACGATCTTCTCAATAGCTTCTTACCAAGTACCTTCCCATGCAACATAGTACGATTTCAGAGTACATTGAAGCTATATTTATAAATGCAGGGTAGTGCGAAATATTGCTAATAGAGGTCACTGACGTCAGGTGAATTTGTCTGATTGACATGTAAAACTGGCGGCTAATTAATGCAGTTTTTCTGTATGTAGCTTAAGTACTACAGATAACGGTGTGTACCTAAATACTAAAATCACAATTTCTCCACCAAAACCTAAATACTAACATCACAATTTCTCCACCAAAACCTAAATACTAAAATCACAATTTCTCCACCAAAACCTAAATACTAAAATCACAATTTCTCCACCAAAACCTATACCGAAACCAATCTTTAGAATCGACCAGGGGAGTGCGTTGGTGGAAAAATAAAGGACATACTCTTGAAAATGTTTAACTGTCCACATCTTACCTGGATCTCTAATTCTTGTTATTTCAGATGGAGGGAATATTGGTATGATTAACCCAATTTATGTTGAGGACAACCTCAACAACGAACGCCGATATCCTCACCTCTCTCAACGTCGGGCACTGCCCACACCTCAACGTCCATGTTCCGGAGAGTCATTCGACAGTATTGACGATGATAAACGGCAAAACACGATGTCCAGTCAGAGACCCGAGTCATCACACTATCATGAATTAGACGACGAGAGATATACCACACTGCGGTCAGTCGCTGGGGCTCAGGCGAGCCCGGATGACAGTAAGTATAGAAAAAGTACAGAAAATTAGTTAATCTGTAGCATCAATTTATGTATCCTAACAAGCACACGTCCTGTTTTAATCCATTCCGCCATTGTTAACCCATTCCCTCATATGTAACCCATTGACTCATATTGACACCTTTAATGTTTCTGTAAAAGTTACTTGTAGAAGCTATGTTAGTCCACTTTTAGACCAACAGTATACGTATGTGCAGTATATAAATATCACATCTTATGGAGATCGACAGCACGTATTGTCAACCCGAGGTTGGTAATGTCCATTGAGGCGTAAGTTGATTTCCTTACCGAGGGTTGAGACACGTGTCGCTCTCCGAACGATGTGATAATTATTTTATTATACCGAACAGCAGAATCAATTTCGTCAGCAAAAATGATTTATTCTGAGCTAATAATAAACTGTTTGAAACAAAAGTTAGATCTATATTTGGTATATACGCGGAACAGCTTCACATTTCTCAAATATTTAATTAAAACAATTGTCAGAATGACGTTTGTTGATCATATTTGAAGCGTCAGATGACGTCAACCGGATGACGTCACGCACACAATTTAATAAGCGCTCACTGACCTAGATGTTCCGTGCATATGGTAGCGGGAGACAGTATTTTTCCGACAGTGGACTGACAGTATTTCTATACCACGGTGGGATTAACACTGTAAATAAAATTGAGGTATAATAATACACCACGGCATACTTGATATCAATAAGTACTTCGATCTCTACTCCATAAATATTCATAAAAGAAATAATTAATGTATGAATACCAATTAGTTTAGTATTTCTAATTGCAGATATACAGTAAAACCCCGCTAATGCGACCACCTAAAAGAGGTATATTTCTGGGTGCTAGATGCAGGTGGTAGCCTAATGCAGGGCACAAGTACTTTGTCCTGCATTAAGCAACCGCCTGCTTATAAAGACACATGTTTATTCATTAAGTGGTCGCATTAGAGAGGTTCTTCTGTACATTTCACATGAGTCAGATGATGTTTTAGTTCACCTTTAGATTGTAGCAACAACACTTTTACACTCAATTCTAGGAATGATAGTTATAACATGTACACTCCTCACGTGGTGACACTTTATTATTTAAAGAAAATTTGTGCCAGGCTCCACTCATGTGGAAATTTAATTATTTCAAATATTGTATTAAAATGAGACAATGCAGCTTACAGTATTTGCAAGGTTCTCAAGTAAAGGACCAACATACACTTACTCCATATAACATGGGACGTACATTTAGAACACTACAGAAGCATTTCATGTGTACATTCACAAATACAGATGCATTTCAAACACACATGCATGGATACAAAAGCTTTTCAAAGATATATTCACAAATACAAAAGTTTTTTTTAAAATACATTTATAGATACAAAAGCTTTTCAAAGATGCATTCATAAATACAAAAGCTTTTCAAATTTACATTTATAAGTTTCCTTGACAGTATTTATCTACAGTCCATCCTGCCTATAGCAACCATATAATAAATAGATATTGAGGTTGATAAGAGCAGGTGGTTACTATAGGAATAATGAGGTCATGGCTATTCATTAGCTGAGTATAATGTTATATGCATACAGATATTCTAGATATTGGTAGAAACCAAACCAGAGTCATGTCTGTTATAATTTCATGAGCAAACAGAGTAGACCCTGAACAGACGGTTCCTTTAGGAGCCGTCTGATCAGGGTCTACTATGTTTGCAAATGCGTGATAAAGCTATATATGAGGGAAGCCGTTAATACAGACAGTAGTGTTGAGAGTGCCTGGAGGAGGTTCCCACAGAACTTTCATCCTGCATTTAATTTTCTATCTGTGTTAAAATAACAGAAGTAGGCTAGATTATAATATATTTTATTACTACAATAGCTAGCTTCTATTTGAGGGAGATAGAGATGCTATGGTAACCGAGTGGTAAGTAATTAGATGAGATGTTATACAAGGGGAACCAAGTTCTTTATGAGGATTAGTAGTGAGCTATTCTCCTCTTGATTATATATGTCAGGAAGGCAGAGGTCCAGCTAAGGTGCGTAAATTAACCCATTTGCGCACAGTGGATTCTTCCATGTTTATACATTGGATTAGTCCATTTTTATTGAAAGGGTGCCTGACCTCACTTTTTATTTTCGTTTTATTTTATATTACAATTCCTATCAGAAAACAGTGTAGACTCTGATCAGATAAATGGTTGCGTTTTGCGTCTTGCGACTGCGTTGACGTTTGTTTATTAAGCTAATTCTTAATTTGTCTACTCGGATGGATTTCCAGCCTAAACTGCAAATTCAATTTACAATCTACTCACGGTAGATGGAGATTTAGGAGAACCAGTCTTCTTTAATACAGTTGAACTTCGATAACTCGAACTCCAAGGGACCATACCGATTAGTTCGAGATAACAGAAGTTCCAGTTATCCGATTTCTAAGCTTAACAATATACCGGACTCATAGCTTGATACAGGTCTAAATTAATGCTGAAAGCTCCTGTAGGGGCTTTCATCATTACTTTAGACCTATATTAAACTGCAACATGTGTTTCGTTTTTAGATATCTCTAGGGATAGAGTTTAGAGCAATTCTATATTGTAAGTTTAAGAAGGGCTAAACTTTTTGTTCGAGTTATCCCAAAGTTCGAGTTATCCGGGTTCGAGGTATCGAAGTTCAGCTGTACTTTACACGGTACATATTAGTACTCCAGCAGGATGGTTTAACCCAAGCACGCACTCTGCCATTTGCCACCAGTGTATACGAGGGCTTTCACTATTTCCCATTCCTATCCTAAACAAAGTTTAACCCATTACCTCATATTAAACTCATTCCCTCATTCTTTACCCGTTCCCTCATATGGATGCTTTTTGACGACTCCGTAAAAGTAACCGGTTGAAACCACTGTGATAAATAAGAGCATTTGCTCCAAAGGAACAAATGCTGTATTTATCACAATAAATAGTTCTGAAGTGTTTCTTTTTCCTAGTAAATGCTCCTTTTCAGTAGAATAATTCAAAGAGGTTTAGTCTCAAAATAGCCTATGAAGAAATGGTCAAATACTGAGTGGATTTTATAGACCACCCCACTCTGAAAATCCAATGTTGCAAGTCTACAATTCCTCTGCCGGTCAGCGATGAAAACAAATGCCAGATGAGTCAATGTATGTCAAAACTAATCCCCGTAAAGGACTAACCCCCCTTGGCACAGACATCCCTACGTGTGTGGTGTGGCAGGACACACTATTGCTTAGAGTGGAATTTTCTTACAATTTTCTTATTATTATAACATAAAACTGTTGTCATTTTTATCTGTATATTATTAATCCATTCCTGGTGAATATTCATAGAAGAAATAACGTCATCAAGAACATTCATTAATATTATTACGTAAACGGTACCCCCTGACAAATACACTTATATAGCACCTAGTCATAACACTAAACTTTTTCCTCTAACATAGACTTAGCAATAGTGCTCATGCTGTGACATCATTGTTGTGGTTTTTTTTGTCTACGACTGCATACTCGAAGATACAGACAATGGACATATTAACCCATTTGCTCCCACGATCCCATATCTGGGACGTAGGCAAACAGTGTAGACTCTGATGAGATGCCGCATCATGCGGCGTCTGATCAGTCTACACTGTTAGCTGATAGGAATTACATTATAAAACAAGACGAAAATGAAAATTTAGACCAGACATCCCTTGGATAAAAAATGAACTATTCCATTATATAAGCATTGAAGAATCCACCGGGAGCATGGGTTCAAACACTTACAATGTATAAACAACAAAACACATATATAAACATAGGTAAATAATGACGGGTTACTTGATGCAGACTGGGGAGCTGTGTACTTGATGCAGACTGGGGAGCTGTGTACTTGATGCAGACTGGGGAGCTGTGTACTTGATGCAGACTGGGGAGCTGTGTACTTGATGCAGACTGGGGAGCTGTGTACTTGATGCAGACTGGGGAGCTTTGTACTTGATGCAGACTGGGGAGCTGTGTACTTGATGCAGACTGGGGAGCTGTGTACTTGATGCAGACTGGGGAGCTGTGTACTTGATGCAGACTGGAGAGCTGTGTACTTGATGCAGACTGGGGAGCTGTGTACTTGATGCAGACTGGGGAGCTGTGTACTTGATGCAGACTGGGGAGCTGTGTACTTGATGCAGACTGGGGAGCTGTGTACTTGATGCAGACTGGGGAGCTGTGTACTTGATGCAGACTGGGGAGCTGTGTACTTGATGCAGACTGGGGAGCTGTGTACTTGATGCAGACTGGGGAGCTGTGTACTTGATGCAGACTGGGGAGCTGTGTACTTGATGCAGACTGGGGAGCTGTGTACTTGATGCAGACTGGGGAGCTGTGTACTTGATGCAGACTGGGGAGCTGTGTACTTGATGCAGACTGGGGAGCTGTGTACTTGATGCAGACTGGGGAGCTGTGTACTTGATGCAGACTGGGGAGCTGTGTACTTGATGCAGACTGGGGAGCTGTGTACTTGATGCAGACTGGGGAGCTGTGTACTTGATGCAGACTGGGGAGCTGTGAAACATTCTTAACTGCTACCAATCTACATTAAGCCACCAAGTTTATTTTGAAAAAGAAAAAAAACCACTATATTTTCTTTATTGATTGGTTATTATGTAGGGTTCTTGTTGATTTGTTATTGAGAATAGATAATCATGGATTTAGACACTAAACAATGGTTTCACAGCAAAGAGCACGAGTGATTTTGACTTTTGTGATGTGTTTGTTCTATTAACATCTACCTCTCCTTTAGCACGTGCTTTTCTAACATGTTTGCTCTTCCGCAGAAAACTTACATGTAGATAACTATCAAAGTAAAGTGGCAGATAAGTATGTCTTCTACTCCGGTGAGAAAGGATGTAATAAGAGGTCAAGGTCACCCCCGATGTCATACACGAATACCCGTGATAGTGTCAACCACGGTTTTGGTAAGGATATTAGAAATGCATGATGATTCTGTTTTAATGGCATGTATAATTTACATTAGTTGTGTTTATTGATGGAATTTGAGTACCTGTACTGAAAACCATGCAATTTGTACACACAATGCATTACTTTCTTAAAAAATGAACAAGGCAATTTAGCGCCATATTGATAACTTGAAATAAGATTGGCATAATAGCAAACAGTGTAGAGTCTGACTAAACTACATGTATTTACCTAAGTGTGTCTGTCAGAGTACTTAGGGTAGATCGACTGACTACCTAGATACAGTAAAACTTCGATTATTCGAATTTTCGTTATAGAAGAATTTAGACCCTTTTAGGCAGGTGGCTGCTTAATGCATGGTGAAAGCCATGCAGAAAGCTCCTAGAGGAGCTTTCTGCATGACTTTCACCATGCATTAAGCTGCCACCTGTCTTAAAGATCGATAATAATACGTATAAATAATTCGGATAATCGAAGTTTTACTGTATTTGAAATTACAGCCTTCTATTTATATCTATGAATTTTACTGCAAGTTACAATGGAAGGCAATGCTTTGATTTCAGATGATGATAGACACTGGTACCCTCAGAAATAAGGCTTTTGATTGGTCAGTTGTTAACCCATTACCTCATAGGCTATTTTTAGACCCAACCTATATGAATACATTTATTTAAAAGAGCATTTACTACAGCACACAATACTAAATGATAAGTGTGTAGTTTTTAAATCTTTGTGATAAACACAGCATTGTGCCCATGGAGAAAATGCTGTATTTGTCACAAAGGTTTCAAAAATGATTTTTTTTGTACTTTTAACAGAGGCGTCAAATGGCGTCAATATGAAGGAATGCTTCAAAAGGTATCAATATTGGATAATGGGTCAAAAGGTATCAATATGAGAGAATGTGTCAAGAGATGTCAAGGAATGGGTCAAAATGGGTTAAACGTGTAAATGAAGCTTGTGTAATAGACAACATAACACCTTGTGCT
Organism: Azorinus chamasolen; assembly: GCA_963576725.1. Lineage (NCBI taxonomy): Eukaryota > Metazoa > Mollusca > Bivalvia > Cardiida > Solecurtidae > Azorinus > Azorinus chamasolen. Next base: position 70,809,973 of record OY755250.1, on the reverse strand, counting down.
AAAGGACCATGTGTTCAATATTCATGTAAGACGTAATGACATCATGAATATTTATCAGCTGAATTTATACTGTTAATTTTTATGCCCCAGATCAGCTCTAGGGTCATATTACTTTTGTCCTGTCTGTCTGTCTCTCTCTGTCTGTTTGTTTGTCATCAACTTTAACATTGGTCATAACTTTAACTTTTGAGCCAGTACAGATAGAGACTTTATATTTGGCATGCATATATATCGCATAAAGCCGCACATTTTGTGGGGAGACATTTCAGGCTCAATGTCATCCTTCAAGGTCAGAGGTCAAATATATAGGTCAAATCACCGATTTTAACATTACCTATACCTTTTGACCCAGTATAGATAAAGACTTGATATTTGACTTGCATGTGTATCTCATGAATCTGCACATTTTGAGGGGTTACATGTCAAGGTCAATGCTATCCTTCAGGGTAAAATGTCAAATTAGGCGGAGGATAGTGTTTCACAAAAACATTTTTTGCTATGATACAAACTATAGAATCAGATCTATGTTATGTCATAAGCAAACACAGCAGACCCTGATCAGATGGCACCTGTAGGAGATGTCTGATCTTGGTCTACACTGTTTGCGTACAAATGTATTAATACGAAAGAAAGTGGTAACTCACTCAACACTGATTTTGCAAATGGACTATTCCAAAATTCCAAAAGAGTATACTTAGGCATATTTTTGTTCTCCCTAAAGGGATTTGGCGGAGCATATAGTCGCCGCTTTGTCAATCTGTCCGTTCGTCCGCTCGTCCGTTTATTTGTCCGTCCGTCATACTTTGTCCGGAGTATACCACAAACGAGTTATAGATATCAACATACAACTTCATAAGTAGAGTGATCTCAATAAGGAGAAGTGCAGTGCAGAAGAACAATCACTATCATTTACTTAATTCAAGAGTTATTACCCTTTGTTATTTTTTCATACGGAAATTGTGTCTGGGGCATAACACAAAAACTATAATAGGTATCAGCATGAAACGTCATAGGTAGATATATCTCGATAAGGATAAGGAGAAGTGCAGTGCACAAGAATCATAACTCTCTTTTGCATATTTTAGAAGTTGTTGCCCTGAGTAATATTTCATATTTAAAATTTGTCCGGAGCATAACACAAAAACTGTAATAGGTATCAACATTTGACATCATAGGTAGATATACCTCGATGAGGAGAAGTGCAGTGCACAAGAATGATTTTTGCATTCTCTTTTGCATAATTTGGGAGTTATTGCCCTTTGTTATTTTTCAGACTTAGGTTTTGTTGCTATCCTTTGTCATACATATTTTTCCTTTGTAATATTGTATCATGATGTTTTTAAACAGACATATTAGGAATTTAAATATAAAAAATATATTAAAAAGCCCTTTTCTAACTAGCATTTACTTGGGGAGCATCAATCCGTTCTACCGATTCTCTTGTTTTAGAAAATTGTGACATGACAAACAGTGCAGACCTTTATAACAGGGACCATCAGATGTGGGTATTCACTGTTTGATAAAGACAATAGTGATGTGTGTCGAGCACTGTTTCGTTCATATACTATCTTTTTAAGCCTTTTTATACATTGTAAACTGGGATGAGATGACTCATACCGTCTGATCACGGTCTGAGCTATTTGTTTATGAAATTATATACACATCTGATAATCTACAATTTGTGTTTCTAAGCCACCAATTTCCCTTTTAGAATTTAAATCTATCAAAATTAGGTTATGCTTATTCTCGAAGTGATCGATTCATGCAAAATTGTCAAGTGGGAAAGGGATAAATATTTTACTTCAACTCCTGTCCCGCAGGGAAAAGGTTAGGAGAGTTCGTGCCACTGCGTAAGAACGTAATGAATGAGAGACAGGCAGAGAGACAGAGACAGTCAGAGAGACAGACAAATAGACAGACAAACAGACAGAGACAGAGAGAAAGAGACAGAGAAAGAGACACAGAGGCAGAGAGACAGAGTTTTCTGGGGGGGGGGGGGGGGGGGTTGGTCTGTAGTACCAGGAAGGAAACATGAATGCGAGAGAGCAACACAGTACAATCACTAAGACAAAGAGATATGGAGGCACTATAGAGATAAATGACCAGATGTGGGGAAACAGAGAAAACATACAAACTGAAACACACATAAAGAGACAAACAGAAAGAGAGATGAACAGAAACAGAGAAACAGAGATGGTAGGGAGAATGCAGTCAGCATTTTCGGAAAAGGCTAATTATACTTATCAGTTATACAGAGCTACAGATAAGCCCTATACTGTCACCACTCTTTAGAATAGTTTCATCAATATATAGTTGGTTGAGAAATAAAGGAGTGATTCTTGAAAATGTTTACATTTACACATATTATTTGGATCTCTAAGCTATACATGTATATATTCAGCAAGGCTGTAAACGTCACCACATGGTCCTTTTACAAAGGTGGTTACACGTAGAATTGGTGTCGGTCAGAAGCACATGTAGAACGCCCGTAATGCGACCACTCAAAACAGGTTTAATTCTAGATTGTAGAGGCAGGTGATAACTTAATCAATTCCTTCATAGGCTAACTTTAAACCACACTTCTTTGAATAAATATACTGAAATGGAGCATTTACTAGATACAAAGACAATTTTACAACTGTGTAGTTTTGAAACCATCACGACAGTTAGAGCATTTGCTCCATGGAGCAAATACTGTACTTATGACTATGGATTCAAAACGTAACTTTGACAGAGGTGTCTTCTCGCATCAATATGAGGGAATGGAAAATTGCAATATGCTCCTACAGGAACTTTCTGCATTATCTTCATCTTACATTAACCCATCTGCTCCAACGATCCCATATATTGGACATATGCAAAAAGGGTAGACTCTGATCTAACGCCGCATAATGCGGCGTCTAATCAGAGTCTACACTGTTTGCTGATAGGCATTTCAATATAAACAAAACGAAATTGAAAATTAAGGAAAGGCACCCCTTAGATAAAAAATGGACTAATCCAATATATAAGCATGGAAGAATCCTCTGGGAGCAAATTGTTTAAGACATGTTTAGGTGGTTGCTTTAGAGGGGTTCTACTGTATATGGTAACACATATGTATCAAATTACATGTTGTTTGTATTATTTGTTGCACGTAAACAAGAGAAGCATGATGGTCCTGTATCGCTCCCTTGAACAAATAAATCAGGGTCCATGCTTATAAAGCTTTTAGTTGAGTCTGAGTTTCGTTCTCAAGCTTTTGATTGGTCAGATTTGAATTCTCAAGCTTTTGATTGGTTAGATTTGAGCCAGAGGCTCAAATCTGACCAATCAAAAGCTTGAGAACGTACTCAGACTCAACTAAAAGTTTTATAAGCATGGACCCATGTCATCGACTGTGTATATTAAAATAATTGCCCAAATTGTTTGAAACATAGCACTAAACTTAATGTCTGGCAGCCATGGTTTTTTAAGATTGCGATAATTTCAACACCTCAAACAATCGCTTAATCTAGAACTGAAGTACAGAAAGCCCGCAAAGAGGAGTGTTCTGCACTTGTGTTCTGCACCAAGCGATAAGGTGACTTGTTTCTTTGGACGTATCATATGCTTAGCTGCAGTTTGGATCCACAACAGACTGTCGTTATAACAAACTTGCCGGTATAACGAATACAGGTATAATGATTATATATCATTATCTTCAACAGCAGATGGGTTTTAATCCTTTCAACCATGAGCCCAAGCGCCTCAAATAGCTTTCTGTATGACTTTCACCCTACATTAAGCAGCCAATTACATAAACAGTTCTCCATTCTGCTGTACTAATTATTCGAGTTAACAAGGTTTAACTGTACTGTATTCTACACGCGAAATATATTGATTATTATGAATGTATAAATCGGTAGCTTTTTTACACATGGTGTTAGCTGAGCATATGTTTACTCCAGCACAATGTATCTTTGGTTAATTTGCACATGTAGGTTGGGTTTGTTTCAGTTTCTGCAGATCAATATAAGCTTAGAAAACTCCTCCCACACTCTCTCTGTCTCTGTCTGTCTGTCCGTCTGTCTGTCTGTCTCTGTCTCTCTGTCTCTGCCTGTTTGTATGTATGTCTGTCTTTCTGTCTCTGGCTCTGTTTCTGTCTCTCTCTCTGTCTCTGTCTGTCTCTGTCTCTGTCTCTCTGTCTCTGTCTCTCTCCCTGACTCTCTGGCTCTGTCTGTCTGTCCGTCTGTCTGTCTGTCTCTGTCTTTCTGTCTCTGGCTCTGTTTCTGTCTTTGTCTCTCTATGTCTCTGTCTCTCTGTCTCTGTCTCTCTCTCTGACTCTCTGGCTCTGTCTGTGTGTGTGTGTGTCTCTCTCTCTGTCTCTCTCTGTCTGTATATCTCTCTCTCTCCTCTCCTTCTTCGCCTCACTGTCTGTCTCTGTCTCAGTTTTCTCTTTCTTTATCTTTCTGTGTGTCTCTGTCATTGTCTGTATGTCTGTCTTTCACTTTTTCTTTCACTCTCATTTATTGAATTAGAATAGCATAATATACCAGTATTTATTTCTCAACATGTATATAAATAATGTCATATTATAAAACTATTTGATATGTTAACTGTTAATCTCATGAGTGTTCATGTGAGAAATAATGATGCATGCACATTTATTAGCTTAACTCATTCCCTCATAGGCTATCTGTTTTTAATAAACCTACTAAAAAGGAACATTTACTATAGAAACAGAATAAATTGGAAATCTATAACTTTGAAGCCATTGTGACCAATAGATCATTTGCTCCTATCAAGATCATATTACATAATTACAGCGTCGCATCTGTGATTACCTATGCAAATAGTTTGGGTCCTGTTGAGACGCAGAGTAACTTGGATAAAACTATTTGTTACTATGACTACGTGTTTTGAAGTAATGTAAAAACGAAAATTGCAGCAAACTACTAGCAGACGACACAATTTGGCAGCGAAAAAATCGCTTCTATGTACATAATCAAACGATAGCACATTCTAGCATTAAACAATATTAGGATAGATTCGTATGGCAGAAATTAACACACGATCGTTGATCGCTGCCTCTGGTTGCGATCGTTAGAATTTAGAACTCACAACAAGTTAAGTTTTGTATGAACTTACAACAAGTTCAGTTATTTAATTAACGTTACACTGACATTTTAAATATGATACTTTCATACGTTAATAGTAAAATCAATTACTGTAACATTCATAACAAAACAACCCTGTCTTTAAAACATGCATTTACTACATGATATTCAACTATTGTTTTATATACAAAAATGTCTTTATTTATTGAATACAGGAGTCATAATATGCAGGTCGTTTCTTAATGCAGGATGAATGTAAAACAGAAAGCTCCAGTAGTAGGTTTCTGCATTACTTTTGTCTATGTTTTCCCTTTTTTCTGTGTTTATAAATGATACATGTATTCAACATTTCATCTACTGCAGTATTTCATATTCTTCCAGGAAATGATGAAACCGACCTCAAACAAAACAACCTTGACCTGGCTGCTGCCTTTCGACCTTCATCTGACACAAGTTCTTACGTCACCATGAACGCAAACAACAGCTCTAGAATATCCACTGGATACGAAAAACCAGTCTCGAAAAATCTTCCGAAAGTTTCAAACACTGACAAAACTTCTGAGGCAAACCGTGACAAAGACGCCTCCCAGTACTCAACACCTAATACCGACACTGGTTCCCTGCAGAGTCCAACCAATGGCGGATATATTACCCCACAAAATGACATCAATGATGCAGAGCTGGGAAACAGTAACACACTGCCTTTCAACCCTGTGGATGATACAGCGAATGGTTCAGAAACACCAGCAGCCAATTCGGTAGAGGATGCAGCAACTGGTTCTGAAACGCCAGCAGTTGAAAATGACAATTTTCAGAACTGGATAACCTTCGACAGTGGAATAACTGAGGAACAGAAATCACCGTATACAAATGCATGAACATAGGTCATGTGATAGGTCATGTGGTAGTAGTTTCCGTTTACTCTAAACCGAGCGTTCAATTTAGTATAAATATTGGACTTGGAGACAGGTGGTACCTTATTTAATCCAGAGTGAAAATCATGCAGAAAGTTCCTCTAGGAGTTTACTGCATGACTTTCACTCTGCATTAAACAGTCACTTGACTAAACGTACCGAAATTATTCTGTACTATAGTGATTTAACTGTATATCAATGAAGAATTAACCCTCTGCTGTTGTAGACTCATAGATGAAATACTGGTAGTTTCTATTTGTTTCTACAGGTATATGCATGGACAACAGGTAATGTGACATATGCTGACAAATGTCCAATAATAGTAATATGTCATTGTGACTTCTGTTGCTGTATACATATCCATTAACTAGTGGCGCAATGATACATCGGTATGCCGTTATATTGTGATAATGTTGCTCTGATACACGCTGTGGTATACCGTTATATTGTGATAGTGTTGCTCTGATACACGCTGTGGTGTACCATTATATTGTGACAGTATTACTGTGCTATAATGCAGCAGTATTGCTCAGATACGTACTCTGGTATACTGGTATAATACTATAGTGTTGCTCAGATACGTACTCTGGTATAATGGTATGATGCTATAGTGTTGCTCAGATTCGTACTCTGGTATAATGGTATGATGCTATAGTGTTGCTCAGATTCGTACTCTGGTATAATGGTATAATGCTATAGTGTTGCTCAGATACGTACTCTGGTATAATGGTATAATACTATAGTGTTGCTCAGATACGTACTCTGGTATAATGGTATAATACTATAGTGTTGCTCAGATACGTACTCTGGTATACTGGTATAATGCAGCAGTGGTGATCAGATACGTACTGTAGTATACTGGTATAATACTATAGTGTTGCTCAGATACGTACTCTGGTATACTGGTATAATACTATAGTGTTGCTTAGATACATACTCTGGTATACTGGTATAATACTATAGTGTTGCTCAGATACGTACTCTGGTATACTGGTATAATACTATAGTGTTGCTCAGATACGTACTCTGGTATACTGGTATAATACTATAGTGTTGCTCAGATACGTACTCTGGTATACTGGTATAATACTATAGTGTTGCTTAGATACGTACTCTGGTATACTGGTATAATACTATAGTGTTGCTCAGATACGTACGTTTGTAAACTGGTAGAATGCTTTAACGTTGCTCAGTTACGTACTCTGGTATACTGGTACAATACTATAGTGTTGCCCTTATACACACTGTGGTATGTCGTCTCTGTTCCGCAATAATTTTTCCAGCATTAGAGCTCTGAATGTTTGGTTTTGTGTTTATCGTCGTTTTAACAGTATTTCGGTTATGTCATGACGTCCAGCTAAGTAAAGGTAGATGAATACCCCAAAGTTTCTTCTGTGTACGGAACAAATTGCATCGTTTCGTGCACAGAAGAACATCCATGTAAAACCACCGACCTACCGCAAGCCATCTGGAAGGCTTCCTCACATGAAAAAGTCTAAATGCCCAGACAGGGCACTCAATGTCAATACTGATGTGAACTTGTAAATTTAAGGGTTGATGTCCTCCAGTGGTCTGTTTGATGTATAAAAGGCAACGACCCTGTTGTTGTACATATCACTCTGTTAATAGGTGTGTGCTATTTAACGATACATTTGCAATGTTATTTAAGGTGTAGCTTCTTTTTATGTTCGTCATTTGGACATTAACCCATTACCTCATATGCTATTTTAGATAGAACCTCTTTGCATAAATCTACCGAAAAGGAGCATTAACTGGAGAAAAGGATCATTTCAGATTTTGATGTTTGAAACCATTGTGATAAATAGAGCATTTGTCCTATAGGAGCAAATGCTCTATTTATCACAATGGTTTCATAAAATGACTTTTGCAGAGTCGTCAACAGTCGTTAAATATGAGGGAATGGGTTAAATATGAGGGAATTGGTTAAATATGAGGGAATGGGTTAAATATGAGGGAATGGGTTAAATATGAGGGAATGGGTTAAATATGAGGGAATGGGTTAAACACTTCAAAACATCTGCAAACAGTCACTCTAGTTTTCTACTTTAACGCTTTCCTCCATAGGCTATTTTTAAATCCAACCTCGTTGAATAAATCTACCGAAAAGGAGCATTAACTAGAGAAAAGGAAATTTTAGAATTGTGTAGAACTGAAACCAATGTGATAAATAGAGAATTTGCTCCTATAGGATCAAATGCTCTATTTATCACAATGGTTTCACAAAATGACTTTAATTGAATAGTCAAAAGTCGTCAATATGAGGAAATGGGTTAACGCAAAACCACTGGCACTTGATCGAAATAGACTGTAGTTGTGTAATATAATAGTTATATCATATACATGGTGCGGCAGCCGATTCGTCTATTGTTTCGTACCGGAGTAAATTTCCGATATAAAACGCAGACCAACGCGAAATCTACCCAGCAGCCGGGAAGAAAAGACATTTATCTCTGTAGAAACGGTCAGATCTTGTCCATTAACAAACCTCTATCGAAGCTATTTAATGATATTTCAGGGAGAAATTGACAGAGTTGATTTGTCAGGACTTTCATTCCGTGTTGACTTCCTGTGACCTCCTCTGACCCCGAGAAAATGTTACGAGCCATTTGATTGGTTGACAATGACCCGGTTATTTCGACTGTCTGCTCGAAGTCAAACTACATGTAAACATAAATACTTGAACAGCTCTGATCTAACATTTCGACCACTAAGGGCCTGTTACATGCATTCAGCCATAAAATCAAAGAGAACAATGTTGATCCAGCGTCATGGTGACGTTTGGTCGTTACTTTAAATATCATGACGTCACCAAATGACGTAATGAGCGCGTCTTTCTTTGATAACATTGAAACTTCATCAAATAACAAAACATCCGTTCGCAAAACATTCTGACGGACATAGCCCAATTGCACCATCATCCCTCACTAGCCTCGTCACAATGACCAGTAACCACAAAGTCGTGGCCTTCTAAGATGGTCTTATTGCCAACATTTGCATTTTAAAGACAAATATTTGACAGACCGCGGGAACAACAACGCTTGACACACCTCTCTGATTTGTCCAATGAAAACGCCCGTTTCAACCGAGACAATTGAAGGTCGTTCAAACCGGAAGTTGACTAGGAAGGAAAACGGCGACAAAATCAAACACCATTTTCTCCTCCAAATATCATCAAATATTTTCGATAGAGGCTTGTTTATGGACAAGTACTTACCGTTTCTACAGAGATACATATCTTTCCTTCCCGACCGATGAGTAGATTTCACGTTGATCTGCGTTTTATATCGGAAATTTCCGCCGGAACGGAACTGGGGGAGAATCGGCTGCCGCACCATGTAGTGTATTAATGTACTAGTTGCTATAAATAAACTATAGTCTTTTTCGGTCAAGTGCCAGTGCGCAAAACGTACTGTATTACAAAATATATTGCGAAAAAAACGTATCGTGCTCACTATCACACTGTATCGTGCTGACTATCACACTATATCGCAGTTGAGGTTTAGTCACAAAGTTGTACCCTTAATATTTGCAAAAATTCATGCATGTACCAGCGCCGTGGTTTTATAACAAAAACACTATATTATTTAATTGGATTTAAGATAAATGATTTTTTGACATAACCTTTTCTTGATTTGATTAACATGTAATTCTACATACGAGGTAATAGCCATTTAGCTCATGAATATGCAAACAATGACTAATTTATGAATATTTCGAGCTATACTTACATATGAATAAGGGAAATGTTTTACTACGTTGAATATGATTTATAAAACCATTTAACCATTTACTCCACAATTACGAATTTTAATGCCTGTGTTAAATCTTTACCCCATAAATATGCCTTTTGTACATGAATATTCATGGAGTAAATGATTAACCCTTCGCTTGCTGAATTTTAAAATACATTTCTCCTTCTTTACCCATGCCCTGTTGTATAATTACATATATCGTCACTGTGTGCACGTATTTCACTGTGCAATCACTGCTGTGGAGTGCACTGGTTGCACAATCAACTTGTAAATAGTGCAGACCCTGATGAGACAGCTCATGCAGGATCTGGCTCATCTGGGTCTTCACTATTTACAGGTAGGTATATTGACGAGCAAGCGAAGGGTTAAAACACGTTTGTCTATTTGTAAAACACACAAGTGCCTTACATTATGATATGGTTACATATATGTTATAGTGCCTTACATTATTTCATTTCTTTACACAAATGTTTGTAAATGGTGTTATACTTATACATGTATGAGTACAATAGAACCTGTCTTAAGGGAACATTGAAGTCTTAAAAAGCAGGTAGATGTAGTTGCTTAATGCTTATTTCTTCTGATCTGCATTAAGCTGCCACCTGTTTACATACCTATAATTGGAGCCCTTGTGTTTATTCCAAATACCAATACCTACTGAATATTCATGGACAAAATGGTAATAATGAAATACGGAAGGTTGAACATTGTAACCATTTCAGAAAGGTAAGAAACATCAATTAAATTCCAACAGAGCAGACCCTAATCAGACGGCTCCTATATAACGGCTCCTATAGGAGCCGTCTGATCTGGATCTACTCTGTTTGTAAATGCATGCAAACACGTTTATATGAGGGAAAGGGTTAAGGCAGGTTTCACTGTATGTATCACACATACCTTACACATTGATACTGTTCCTACTTCACTATTACATACATATTTCACTGTAACATTCATTGTTCACTTATAACATTCCTGCTTCTTGTTCTTAACTTGTTTAATTTCCACTTTATACTTCACGTGTTACATTCCTGTGTCTTGTTCTTAACTTGTTTAATTTCCACTTCATACTTCACGTGTTACATTCCTGTGTCTTGTACTTTAATATAACATGTTATATACGTCTACTTCATACTTAGCTTTATATATTCCTATGTCTTGTACGTCTTGACGTGGTACATTTCTACTTCATACTTCCCTTGTTACATTCCTGTGTCTTGTACGTCTTAACGTTGTACATTTCTACTTCATACTTCACTTGTTACATTCCTGTGTCTTGTACTTTATTACTTGTTACATTTCTATTTCATTTGTTACATTCCTACTTCTTGTGCTTATACATTTGTTACATTCCAACTTCATGTGTTTCAATTTTCAGCATTAGTTATGTTTTACATGCATGGAATGTATGTATGTAACATTTCTGTTACATTTATATTCCGTTCATACAAGATGTATATGTTATTCATAACACATATATGTCTTTCATAACACATTTATTTGTCACCTACCTATTTAATACTTTCTGTGACATTTTCATTACGTTTTTGTTAATGCTCGGTTACATTGATATCATTTTGTAACATATTTATAAAACTTCATCTTTTGGCAAATGTTTATTCCAGTCCCTCATATTGACGCCTTTTGACGCCTCTGTAAAGGCCACTTTATGAAACCATTGTGATAAATAATTGTCATCCTAATGGTTCCAAAACTACACAATTCTAAAACTTTCGTTATTTCTAGAAAATGCTACATTTACAAAAGCGTTTATCCCTTTACTCCATGCCCATTCATGAAAGAAATAATGACAACATGAATATTAATTATATTCGTTGTTAGCATATGGAAACACAATATTTTGACCATGACAAAAATTGTAAAATCATATTTTTATCCACAGAGCATACTTTGGTGAGACATGAGCCGTATTTATAGAGTACAGTAAAAACCCTCTAAACCGGACGTTAAATTTGGTATAAATATCGGTCTTGGAGACAGGTGGTAGCTTCATGTAGGGTGAAAGTCATGCAGAAAGCTCCTAGAGGAGCTTTCAGCATGACTTTCACCCTTCATGAAGCAGCCACCTGCCTAAAATTATCTAAATTCTTTTCTAGTAGAATTCCGGTTTAGAGGGGTTTTCCTGTAAACGGTTAATCTTTTCCATCATATAGATGAAGTGTTTTGCCTTTATGCAAACAGAGTAGACCCATGTCAGCTAGCAGATCAGGGTCTGCTGTACTTATACAGTAACACCTCTCTATAACGGCCATTAAATTAGTTTGTATTTAGGGCGTTCTGTTTTACTTTCACCTTGCTTTAAGCAGCCACCTGTCTTTAACACAAAATACTTGAAGATATTTATTGGTCGTTATAGAGAGGTTTTACTGTACATAGATTAAAGGATAAATGTAGATCTTGTCTGTTCAATAGGACTAATAAATAAATGCTATGGTTTCTTTTTTGTGCTAATGTATTATCATGTACTTATCTGCTGCAATATGTCCTGAACCCTTCTAAAATAGAACCAGATCATTGAACACATAGAACCAGATCATTGAACACATAGAACCAGATCATTGAACACATACAACCAGATCATTGAACACATAGAACCAGATCATTGAACACATAGAACCAGAACATTGAACACATACAACCAGATCATAGAACACATACAACCAGATAATTGAACACATACAACCAGATCATTGAACACATAGAACCAGATCATAGAACACATAGAACCAGATCATTGAACACTTGCCATTTTGATTCAGACAGAAGCTGTAGAATCTGTTCTATATTCCACCATAAGCAAACAGAGCAGTCCCTGGTCTGATCTATGTTTACTCTGTTTGCAAATGTGTAAAATGCGCTGATATAAGGGAAAGGGTTAAAATTAATGGAACAAATTCTCTCCAACATACACATTTGGCACATTTTCCCTCCAATCTAGACTAATGGCAGGAAAAAGTTTCAAACTGGTTGTAAATTAATTCTCAATATCATCCGTAGCGTTTCATGCAAATATTTGAATAGGAACTAACTTTATTTTCAACCAATGCCTTCGTCGTGACCATTCTTTAGGATTGTCTTTGCGAGATGAATTTAAAGAATTGTCGCGACATAGGCTTTGGTGTAGGAAATGACCATTATAGTATTTGAAATACGTTAATCAACTAAATATGTTTCTGTAGATAGGAAGCTTAAAGCTTTGTGATATAAATGCTTCATTTGGTACTTTAGTTAGATGTTAATATTTTGTTCTATTTCTGTATTCTTGTTTGATGTCATATAGCTGTTTTCAACCATGGATTGTAATTATGTTTTTAACTTATATGAAAATCAAAATCATGCTTCACATATTTTTGAAGCAGTTACAAGAGGGGCATTATTACTTCCAAGCAATTGTGGATGCTAATGTCAAAGCTAAAATTATTCGATGTTAATGTCAAGGCCAAATTTAGTCGATGTTAATGTGAAGGTCACATTTAGTCGATGTTAATGTCAAGGCCAAATTTAGTCGAAGTTAATGTCAAGGCCAAATTTAGTCGATGTTAATGTCAAGGCCAAATTTAGTCGATGTTAATGTGAAAGTCACATTTAGTCGATGTTAATGTGAAGGTCACATTTAGTCGATGTTAATGTCAAGGCCAAATTTAGTCGAAGTTAATGTCAAGGTCACATTTAGTCGATGTTAAACGGGAATGCCAAATTTAGTCGATGTTAATGTGAAGGTCAAATTTAGTCGATGTTAAGGCCAAATTTAGTCGATGCTAATGTGAATGTCATATACAGTAAATCTACTTAAAAGGAGTGGTAGGTGGTAATATAACACTTTACTCTATGAATATTCAAGAAAGAAACAGTGCATTATGAATATTAATGAGCTCAATATTTATAATGGCTTATGAACCTGAGATGCTTGGTAGAAACCGTAGAACCAGATCTGTATAAATACCAAACCCTTTCACCGTCAATGTCGCAAAAATGCGCGACGACAAATAGTGCAGTCCCAGATCAGACTCCGCCTTTTCAAGTCAGGACTTGATTTTCTGTTTCAAAGTGTATTTCTATATAATGTGCTTTATTCCTAGGAAATTTGCATTTATTTATCTCATTTCGGGTTTTTTTCACCGAACGATTTAAGAAAATTGGTTTGCAGACGACAATTAGAAATTTGGCGCCGAAAGGGCTAAGCAAACACAGCAGACCCTGATCAGACGGAGTTTTCTGCTGTTTTCATAAAGGAATTAAGTTGCATCTATGCAGTAAATGGCTGCTAACCATTTCCTTTATATAAACACATTTTCAAGCATTTGTAAACGATGAAGATCCAGATCAAACGAATCCTATAGTAGCAAAGCCGTCTGATCATGGTCTGCTCCGTTCGCCTGATAAAAAGTTCAGCTCATAAATATTCATAACATCATTATTTCTTACAGGAAAGGATTAATACATTACAAAGGTTTATGCCGAATGTTCCAATGTTTCAATATGCATTCAGCAATGAGACAACCGTGTTTATATATTTAGTCATTAAAGAGAGGTTTTACTGTAACGGATAAGTTGTTTTAACTCTTTGCACGCTAAGTAATTTTTCGTCTTCAACAATTGTCATCTACTGCAATTCTTAAAGTAACTTTAATCTAATTTCTTTGGAAAAAATATGATCAAGATGATAAACAGTTTAGATCCAGATGAGACGTCTCATCTGGATCTAAACTGTTTGCATAGGTTATCACAGTTTCGCTGCTAGCGTGCAAAGTGTTAAGACATGAACCACATTTTATAACACATAGCAGACCAAAATAAACCACACCTTATAACTCCAGATAGAAATTAATGAAGAACATGTTATAACAGCAGATTGAATGTCCACGTTCTTATAATAGCAAATAGACGTTCATGAAACGTACTTTATACTATCAGATAGAATTAAAAAACACACTTTATAATAGCAGAAGAAATTTCAAGAACAGCACTTTATAATCGCATATAGAGTTCAGAAGTTAATGTACCTCAACTTTATAATAGCAGATACACGTTCATGAACCGCACTTCATAATAGCAGAAAGAAGTTCGTGAACAGCACTTTATAATAGCAGATGGCTGAGTGAAGATCATGAACAAAATTTTATAACAGCAGAAAACTTAACAAACCATACATAATAATTACATCTAGCGGAAGTTTTCGAATAAATCTTTATAACATCATATAGAATAGAAATTAATGAACCACGTTTTATAATTATATGTAAGACAGGAGTTTGTGAGCCATACTTTTTGGCATATATCAACTGGCAAATACACTGTGCCGTATTATAAAACGTTCCAAAATTCAAAAGGTTGACTACATTTGCAAATGTGTGAAAAAGCACGCAGGAACTGGTTAACCCTTTCCCTGTTGTATATTAACGTAATGTAAAAAGGGACATATTTCACAGTGGCAAAGGTAGGTGGAAGCTTTATTCAGAAGGCTTCTATAGGAGCTTTCTGCATAACTTCCGTCCTACATTAAACAACCACCCGCTTATGAAGACAGGTATGTTTATTCATTAAGTGGTCACATTAGAGGAGTATTACCGTATTTTCTTAATTCTGATAATGGCATTTGTACATCAGAGTGTTTGGTAGAGTCAGATCTAGTAATAATTTCATAAGCAAACAAAGCAGACCTTGATCAGACAGCTCCTACATGAGCCCCGACTGACATGTGTCGACCCTTATTGCAAAGGTGTTCAAAATATGTTTATATGAGATAAATGGATAAGGACTTACACCCAAAAAAAACGATCCGATTCTACAGTTTTTCATTATACCGGTGTCAACCGTTTTTTCTACACCTGTATCTTTTGTTCTACAAGAAGATAAATGCATGCATCCATGATCTGAAGCGCTGAGATTAGAAGGAATTGAAAGGGGAGTTGATTTGGGTTTCTTTCTTTTACTAATATGTCCCTGGAGGACTTGGACTCATTTATACTGTAACATAGTTCCAATAACTACTTGTGATATCACATAGAGTGTGATAGATAGCTTATATTGCGTATTTGTTACAATGATCTGTTAGAATCTATATAACCTTTATGTATAGTTTGGAGATGCTATTTTTGTATAATGTCCCTTGAAATCTAATATGTGTAATAAACAGATTATTCAACTCCCTGTGTTTTTGTATTGCTTTTTGTCTGTTTATTTGATGCATATCAACCCCTTACTCAGTAAATACGCCTTTCTATACCTGTTATTACCATAAGACAAAGACCAGATGGTCTCTAACAAATATCTGTTTTCATGTCAAGAATATTTTGCAAATGACGGTTAATTCACATCAAAAGGCATACATCACTGAAAGTAGTATAGTGCGAGGCGCACGACAGAATTCCGACTGCCCCTGCTGTGCTGCATAACTAACGTCATTCATGTCGATGAAACCGGTGTGTAACGCTCTTTAATTCTGTAAAAATATAAAGTTTGTGTTGTAGTGTGTGTTATTTTAAAGTTTAAATTCTGAAAATGGGTGATCCCTCGAATGCAAAAGTAGAAATGCAAAAAAGAAAATTGCAGACTCGGTTTTATTGAGTCTGTTCATGAGTAGTAATTAAAAGTGCAACACTACTCACGCCCCCTAGCACCGGCTTAAGCAGTATTCAATTCTCAAAACTAATAACATGAAAACTAATGATCCTGAAGGATCAGAAAATATAACAACACTGAGAATGAAGTACGGGGCGACTTTTTACGGCCGCCACACAAGCACTTAACACCTGCTGTTGTGAAGTACATATATTCTGAAAAGTTTGTGTTTATTTTAAAGTTTGTGTTTATTATTTTATTTTATTTTATTTATTTTTACGAACATATACTCGGTGGTACCACACTTGTATCGGTCATTTTACTCCTTTTTTAAAAAAACCCCACTTATCTTGCTTTTTTCCAACTAATTTGAAATGTGGAATTATAACAGTTTTGTACAAATATTCTAAAAGAGGATGATCCTTTGAAAGCAAAAGCAGCAATGCCAAAAGAGAAATTTGCAGCCTCAGTTTTATTGAATGAAGTTGGCAATAAACCGAAAAACGACCTAAACAGTTACAGAGCCATTTCTTTATGTTCCACCATTCTAAAGCTATGTGAAAAGGATTTGCTCCAGTAACCAATTACAATTCCGCTTTTAGAAACGTATAAGTTGTACAATTGCGTATTTATTTTGCAAGAAAGCATATATTTTGCTAGAGAAAAAAAATGGATTCTTGTTTTCTAGATGTCCGACAGGCTTTTGATAGAGTGTTGTTTCATACAAAATTATATAAAAGTGGCATAAATAAATGCATGTTTAATGTAATAGTAAACATGCTTCGTAATACATACATCTGCATAAAATGTTCAGGTTACACGTCAAAGTGGTTTCCAATTGACAATTCTACAGGGAACGAGACAGGCCAAAGTTATGAGTCCAAGACCATATCCGGATTTCATTGATCATCAAATGCTCAAGTTGTTGTTGTAAAATAAGAGATCGTAGTTCCAGATGCCCAACTGGTTCTGATTTCACTGACAAAACATGGACTAGATGAACTAACTTAAAGTATCGTCGATTTGTTATCGATTGTATCTATTCAGACTTTATATAATTATGTCGAGTAGTGTCTGGAGGTTTATCGTTATATCGTAATTGCCTCCCGTTTTGCTGAACTACTGTATTGCTCATTGGTCGGTTGATCTTACGGAAATATTATACAGAGTGTTCGGAATACCGATCAGTTATCGATGACATCGCCGCCCACCTTATAACCGTCAAAATCTGCGGAGAATGTTACACCAGATTCTCGGCTCTGCCAATTTTAATATTTTCTGCCACTTATCTCCGAAAGAGCAAATAATTGAGATGATATCAGGATTCTCCTGCGTATAGATAAGTGATTTTGAGAGGGGTTTTAAGATAGTTTTGATACAAATAAATAGCATATCTTATAATTTAAAATTGCGGGCTAAATGTAGGTTTATATACATGTATAATCAAAGTTGAATTGGTTAAATTGATTACTATGATGACTATGCATGTACATGCATAACATACAATTAGTGAAAATACTATCGCCTGCATATAGCAATAAAATATTCGTAACTATTGGTCATTTTGTCCATCTATTTTAAAAGAAACGCCATATCATTTAGATACATTGAAACGATGCAGAGGATAAATGTTCGCCCGGTCTAAAACCCCACTGGCAGCTGAAGAAAGGCTTTGTTCTCCGTCTAGAAATATGCATGATTGTATATTGTCATAAATGTTTTTGATCACTTTAAAACAGTTGCCCGTACTTCCATCTTTCATTAATTTATGGAGGAGGCCAACACGCCAAACTAAATCAAAGACTTTTGAGATATCAACGACTGTAGTATTTTTATGATGTACCAATAGTTCAATTATCGTGTTCAATGTGAAGATATGGTCCAGATTCGAGTAGTTCTGTCTAATTCCTGCATTTTTTCTTTGAGAATTGCTTGGTTACTAGTATATAGAAAGGTGTTTGATCTGATGATTATGATGCATTCAAGCAATTGGTCAGGTATAAACCATGATCTACATTTTCGTTGAAGAGTGAATGATAGATAGGCAACGTTATAGTTTGTTGATGTCTTTTTGAACTCGTTTAATATTCCATGTCTCGTCATTTTTTCAGTGAAATAGGCCTATTCAATGGGTTCTGAGGGTCATAGATATGTTATATCTGCAAAGTAGACTTATATCCGCAAAGCAGACTTCTCGGATGGTATCATTTTTTGTTTCTATTTTTGAAAACAAATCATACATTTCTTTTAAGTCAAATTTTTCGTGTGTGTATGTAGGAAACACCACATACAGAATAAGCAGTCACCCGAACAACAACACAAGAAAATACAGCAACTAAAACATAAAGAGATGCATAAAGACAAAACAAACAAACAATAGGGAGAAGATGGAAGTACCGCATTGGAACGGTCAGTGATAAAAGTCTTTGGGAGTTTAAAATCTTTTAAATATTTCCAATATTCTTTAGGGTGTGATTAAGTGAATAAGTGTGAGGTTGGACGCCCCTAAGCAGGTATAAACCCCCAGTGACTATTGTTACTGTTTGCAAGCGTTGCTTCCAACTTCCCTGGTGTGTTTGTTTTATTTTGTGCGTCTCTTTGTGTTTTGATACTATGTACATTTGCTGTGTTTTCTTGTTCTGGTGCTGTTCGGGTGGCTGTTTCCTTTGTATATGGTGTTTTCTGCAAGACTCATATTTGTACTTTACTTAGGAATCCCATATTTGATTCATTTTTCTTTTATATTTGGAAATGAATTTATTCATTTTTTTGTACTTTTATATTATAATTTCATACAGTTCTATTCTCTGCTAAAGGGTGTTTAGTGAATTTGTGTGCGAGCTTTATTAATTATACGTGTAATAATAAGGGTAGTTCTGTAATATTTCCTCATATACACGCATTTGCTCTCAATTGCAAACGGAGTAAACCCAAATCAGACAGTTCCTATAGGATTTATCAGGGTTTACTTCGTTTGCTTTTGAAATGATATAGAATCTGATTCTAAAGTTTTTTGTCGAATCAAACTAATTCATTTAAACGTGTCTAGTATGACACGTCAGCTAATAAACATGCATAATATAATTGTTTCTTACATGAATATTGAACAGGGAAAGGGTTTCTGACTTAACCCGTTACACTATAAGGGTGCATTTGCAGAGTAGAGACTGATCAGACTGCTTATAGACATCGTCTGATCATGATATAAACGTTACCTGTTGTAGACATTTTGACGCCATGCAAACAGAGTAGAGTTGGATAAGTCATGATAAAAAATATATTACCCTGTAAGAGACATTTTAGACGTCATGCAAACAGAGTAGAATCGGACCAGACGGTTGTTATAGACACCGTGTGAGCATGGTATAAAATCTGTACCTGTTAGAGACTTTTAACGTCATACAAATATAGAGTAGAGCGAGATGAGATTAAAATCTGTACCTGTTAGAGACTTTTAACGTCATACAAATATAGAGTAGAGCGAGATGAGATTAAAATCTGTACCTGTTAGAGACTTTTAACGTCATACAAATATAGAGTAGAGCGAGATGAGATTAAAATCTGTACCTGTTAGAGACTTTTAACGTCATACAAATATAGAGTAGAGCGAGATGAGATTAAAATCTGTACCTGTTAGAGACTTTTAACGTCATACAAATATAGAGTAGAGCGAGATGAGATTAAAATCTGTACCTGTTAGAGACTTTTAACGTCATACAAATATAGAGTAGAGCGAGATGAGATTGTTCTATTTGTTTAAGAAATAATACAGGTTGGAATGCTTATTGAATAATATAGATTTGAAAACCCAGCTTCTACCAGGGCACATCCCTTGTTCATTTGATATAAAAGAATATCAGCTAAATAATATTCATAAAACGCCGTGTTCCACATAGATGTCCATTGATACTTTACCTCATGAATATTCATGAATATATAATAGCTGAACTGATATAATGGCGACATAAACAAGTGATTATCTGAACTGTTTAGAATCAGAGGTTCTATATCAGTTTATAATCAGTAGCCGTCTACTCTGTTTGAAACCGCGTCAAAAATCGCCCCTATACGATATAGAGTGAATGTAATTTGCACAACACAACCAGAAAACTTCTAGAGTAGCCCTCTAGTCTTCTATTTCAAACAAATTTCTTTAGGTAAAGTTTTAAGTAGAGACAGACTTAAATTGTGAAACATAAGATTTAACGCAGACAACACGTCTGATTGCGAGGCCCATTAATGTTCATTAATGAAACATTTAAATTTGTGAAAATATTTTCTTATATGAACACCTTAACCTTTGGATATATATGGAGACTGACAGGAATCACAGATAAGAAGAAAATGACTTACTAAAGAACAAACTGGTATATGAATAAGTGAAATGATGAGTTTAGATATGTATTGATGAAAAATCGAGATAAAAAACATATTGATAGATAGATAGATAGAGTGATAGATAGATATATAGATAGATAGATAGATAGATAGATAGATAGAAATATAGATAGATAGATAGATAGATAGATAGATAGATAGATAGATAGATAGATAGATAGATAGATGTGTTTTACTAGTAATCAGATGTCGTGTGGATCTATCCAAGCCGTTTGACACTCAATGATAGTTTCTCAAAAGCTGAAACGGGCCGGAAGTAATGTGATTTGTACCAGTTGTACCAATTCTATTAGATAGTGTTTTCTTGAAACCCATTTTGAAAGTAGGAGATCCTTCGAAGGCTAAAGCAGCAATGCAAGAAGAGAACAGTGCAGACCCAGTTCTGTTGAGTCTGTCCATGAGCAGTGCAACACTACTCACGCTCCCTAGTACCGGCTTAAGTGGTATTCAATTTTCATAACAAGTAACATCGAAACTGCAAGACGAAGAAACATGTTTTCCCAGTGTGATTCGGTGTCCTACATAGTTGACATAGTTTAATCGTTTAGGATACGCGTGTTTTATCATCCCGTACCGTGCCATGTCATGCTGCTCTCCCATCTGCTTCACCTCTTGTCTGCTCTACATCTCGTCTGCTCCACCTGTCATCGTGTTTCTCAGCTTATCCAATGCGCTCAACCTTTCAGAAACTATTCACCGAGTTCTAAGCAGTTTGCATTTAGATGTTACTGAGTCACTCGTTGATTGGTCTGTATCCAGGCTATTAGCAAATGCCTATCAGATCTCGAATAGCAGGTTAATTGTTATCAGATAAGACATGGGGCGAATAAGCCTATTATTTGATGTTACCGTTAGTTAAGTATTGGATGCGGGACTAACAGGTATGCATTTGTTATTGTAATTAATTGTCACCAAATACATCATAGAGGCAACTTTCGATGGATTTGCAAACACAGTAGACCCCGATCAGATGGCTTCTGTACGAGTCGTCTGATCAGTCTATTTTTTGCATATGCATTAATTTAATTATGTTTCTACATTTTCATCAATGGCTAAACTCCTACCTTATTTTATTATATGCCATTATAAAATGCCAGCGGTGTTTGTTTTTATTTCTAACTGAATATCAATTAGAAAATGTGTCGAAATTAAAATGATGCTTATCTTTTTTGTTTCATGGGAGATACTTATTTTAGGATGCCGTTTTATAAGGTTTGTTTTATGGGTTTCTTTGTGTGTTTTCCCTTTTACAATGGTTGTTTCATGGCATTGTGTTTCTTTTCTTTTTTATAAGGGTTCTTTTATGGCTTTTGTGTGTGTGTGTTTTCCTTTTTATAAAGGTTATATTATGGGTATGTGTTTTCTTTTTTAAAAAGGTTTTTTATGGGTATGTGTTTTCTTTTTTATAAAGGTTATTTTATGGGTTTATGTTTTCTTTTTTATAAATGTTATTTTATGGGTTTATGGGTGTGTTTTGGGGCTGTTTGTTTTGTTTGTATACTGGCTGATTTATGGTATATGTGTGTTCAGTTTTTGTAAGGATTGTATTATGGATGTATGTGTGCTGTTATCCATAATGGTTGTATTGTATGTGTGTTTGTACTTTTATAAGGGTTTTATTGGTCTGTGTTTTAAAAACAATTGTTTTATAGTTTGTGTGTTTCGTTTTCAAACGTGCTGTTTTGTGCGTATGTTGTTTTACAAGAGTCTGATTAATCGGCTCTGTTTGCGTACATTTTTATCAAGACTAAAATTCCCTTAGGTTGTATGCGATTATAAAATTCCAACGTGTTGTTTTTATCTTAGTTTACGTATTTTGTTTAGTTGGAGATTTTAGAATGTTGTTTCATAAACGTTGTTTTATGCGCATGTGTGTGTGTTTTGTTTTTATAATAATAAATGCATTGAAAAGAGAGTAGCAACTGGATAACTCGCATAGACTAACTTAAAATAAGTGAACAAACACGGTGCATTTAGCTCCTGACACAACGACTGACTTGTCAGAAAATACACCTTTAAATAATGAACGAAAAAAGGTACATGTAGCTACTAGATCTACATATTTGAATAAGTGAACAATCACAGTACAATTAACTACTAGATATACACCATTAAATAAGTGAACTATTCTAGCTGCTGACACAGCAATTTACTTACAGTATATACAGGGCCTAATATCAATAAATTAAAAATACATTTTGACACTGGTTTCATTTGTTATCTATTTTCAAAATATACTTTGCGCAGTTTTATCATTTTTATTAATTGTTTGGATTTTTATTTTCCTATGTAGTAATAATATTGCAAATTGAGCGTGCGTGCGTGTGTGTGAGTGCGCACGTGTGTGCGTATGTGTCGTATATGGTGTGTGTATACATGTATGTGGTTGTGTACGTCGCATATGTGTGGTGTATATGTGTGTTTGGTTAATGTGTGTGCATGACCTTCAGTTGCTATGACTCCGTGCTTTTGGCGTTTCCTTATGCAATTATATAGATCCACACTACAATTATATATATCCACTCTACAATTATATAGATCCACTCTACAAATATATGTGTAAGACTCAAATCGAGGGCCGGTCCCAGATCGAGGGCCGATTCGAAAATCGTGGGCCGATCCAAAATTGTGGCCTGTTTTCTGAAATCTTGAAAGGCCCTTTAGCCCCCACATAGAAGTTTAAGCCTTCAATCATGCAACTTCTGTTATGAAATCCATCTCTTTCCAGAACCAATTGGGGTTCGGATCTTTTGACATCGGTTGTCTCCGGTTCTGAACTAGATCTACAGTAGTTTCACTCCGACGTCTACGGTTGAAAAATATGACGTCATTTACGCACAACGTCGTCCGTTTTCACGTCGTATCATTTCGCGCCACCATTATTTGGACATTTTATTTTTCTTTAACTCCGCCAGTCTATATAGATCTTTATCATTAAAATTTTAGGTATATTTGCAGTTCTTAATGAGCATGGAACGCCTTTACTTTGCCGTGGGTATTTAGTTAGATCTATATCAAATTTGTGATAATTCTGTGTATTTTGTCAGGTAGGGTGTGTTTTTGTGGGTTATAAATCGGCCCACGATTTGGGAGCAAACGGCCCACGGTTTTGGATCGGCCCACGATTTTTGAATCGGCCCTCGATCTGGGACCGGCCCTCGATTTGAGTCTTACATATATAGATCCACTCCACAATTATATAGATCCAAACTACAATTATATAGATCCACTCTACAATTCTATAGATCCACTCTACAATAATATAGATCCACTCTACAATTCTATAGATTCACTCTACAATTCTATAGATCCACTCTACAATTCTATAGATACACTCTACAATTTTATAGATCCACTCTGCAATTCTATAGATCCACTCTACAATTATATAGATCCACTCTACAATTATATAGATCAACTCTACAATTATACTACAATTATATAGATCCACTCTACAATTATATAGATCCACTCTACAGTTACATAGATCAACTCTACAATTCTATAGATCCTTTCTACAATTATATAGATCCACTCTAAAATTATATAGATCCACTCTACAATTATATAGACCCACTCTACAATTTCGGTCATGGTTAAAGCTTCCGGTGTTCACGAGTCATTACAAAATGCAGCTAAATGATATTCGTGACGTCATTATTTCTTACTTGAGTATTTATAAACTAAGGAGTTAATGACGTCACTAAGGAGTTAATGTATCATAATATAAATATACATATTTAATACAGGAATATTCATGGTGTAAAGAGTTACGAATTCAATATATTCGTTGCAAGAACTTTCAGAAATGATTCGAGCTGTAATATTGACCTCCATACTGGGCACACAACCCTGTCTCCTCCTGTACACATGAATATTTATGGAGTTAAAAGGTAAATATGTTTCATTAAAATTCGTTGTAAGATATTTCAGCAATGTTTCGAGCTGTAACTTTGACCTTCATACTGGGCGCGGCTCTGGCCCTTCCGTTCGATGTTGCTTTAGACGACGAGTGGGATGTTTACAAAACTACATACAGAAAGGCATATGAAGCGGACGTTGAAGTCATGAGGTAAACACAATTATACATGAGGTAAACACAATTATACATGATGTAAACACAATCATACATGAGGTAAACACGATCATACATGAGGTAAACACAATTATACATGAGGTAAACACAATCATACATGAGGTAAATATAATCAAACATCAGGTAAACACAATCGCACATGTATCTATTTGGTTAATTCGGAAAGAGTTGGGAAACTACCATACGTTAAAGACACATTTTGTATGCTATGTAAAACTCTATGTCAGGTTTTGTCATTTCGCTTTAACCTTCTTCTTTAAGCCTGATTGAAAGCGTTAATGATTACTAAACTGCTTTAAGGAATATCAATTGTGCACTCTCGGCTACTCTGGCTATCGTAAGGAGTGTAGCCGAGAAGTCCCGCCTGATAAAATATGGCCACGAGTTTTCGGTAAGAAGAAGTCATATAAGTATCAAGTCATTGAAATCGTGCATACTCGATTAAATCCGCCTATCGTACCGGGTATACCGGGAAGTTCCGACTAAAATAAAATAGGCACAATAGTTTGATAGGTAGAACGCAGTTGTATTTGTGACCAATAATATCCGTATGAAACAATCAAACTGGGGATTTCGTATTGGCGAATCAGAGAAGAAACAAACGTGTGCAATATATTGCAATGTCGTTTCAAAATAGACTAATATAACGTTGTTTTTTATCAGGCGAATGATTTGGGAGGACAATATTCGTTTAATCAAGCAGCATAATTTCGAGACAGCTCGTGGTCTCC
Organism: Azorinus chamasolen; assembly: GCA_963576725.1. NCBI lineage: Eukaryota > Metazoa > Mollusca > Bivalvia > Cardiida > Solecurtidae > Azorinus > Azorinus chamasolen. Next base: position 70,784,401 of record OY755250.1, on the reverse strand, counting down.
ACTCCTACAGGCTAGGCATGAACGAATACGGAGATATGGTAAGTGGATGTTCATGACATTCGTCTTATTGTTCTTCTTCTTGATCTTCTTCTTTGTATTTTTCTTCTTTGTCTTCCTCGTCTTCTTCTTCTTCTTTGTCTGTTTCTTCTTCTCATCCTTATTCTTCTTCTTCTTTTTCCTGTTCTTCTTCTCCTCTAAATATGATAATAAGGATAACAAAAAGAATAATACTATTAATAAACAAATAATAATGATAATTATAACCATAATCTAATAACAACTACATGTATTATAATGATAATACATTTATAATAAGCAGAAGAAAAACTGTAGCCGGGTTGAGACTGTGGTGAAACAGGCTTTACTGTGTGGCTTAGTAGCTCAGTTGGTAGAGGGTTGGCATGGTAGGCCAGAGCCCCTGGGTTCGATTCCCAGTCGAATCACAATGTTTTCGCCGTATTACAACTTGTAGTGGAGTATGTCAAAGTGTATAGGTTTATTATCACTTGTGCGGCCTTGCTGTACGAGCGCGCTTTTATTGCGGCGTGGTTGAGTGTATGACTGCGAACCTTGAGACCAGGGTTCGATCCCCGATCTGGGCGGGTATGTTTATTTATAAGAAATGCATTAGTCAATAATGTTGAGAATGGGAGATGCGATTTTTTATCTAAAGTATTTGTGTGCTTTTTGTTTCTTCTACATTCAGACCAATGCGGAGTTCGTTGCCACTATGAATGGTTTTAGACAGAATATTTCCAAAAGCGTTTGTGGCAAGTATCAATCTCCAGTGTCTCTTAGACTGTCTGATCTTCCCGACACCGTTGATTGGACGAAAGAAGGTTACGTCACAGCGATTAAGAACCAGGTCAGTTGAAAATGGAATCGGGTCACCTCGGCTATACTCTACAATTAAAGCATGCCAGGTCATGTCATTCACTGTGACTGGAGACCTCTGGTCAGCTCAGATGATTTGTTAATGCATATGAAATAAACACTTAACAAATACAAAACATAGATAACATATAATATTTGAAGTCCTCGGTAAAAACAACATCAAGTAAACAAACAGAACGATTGTTAAAGCCACTTAACCAGGCAGCTATAACCCCACTCTTCTTATTCTGTTTCTATAATCATATAAGTATCCAAACTGTCAACACCAATAAACAATATAAAGGTATATAAAATGATCACCAACAATATAGAATAAACGCTGTCTCAAATGACCATTAACAATAAACAATAGTAGTACCCTAAATAACTATTAACAATAAACAATAGTAGTACCCTAAATAACTATTAACAATAAACAATAGTAGTACCCTAAATAACTATTAACAATAAACAATAGTAATACCCTAATAATAACTATTAACAATAAACAATAGTAGTACCCTAAATAACTATTAACAATAAACAATAGTAGTACCCTAAATCCCTAAATAACTATTAACAATAAACAATAGTAGTACCCTAAATAACTATTAACAATAAACAAGAAAAAGATACCAAAATGACAGTAAACAAAATAAAATTATCCAAAACGATCATTAAAAATAAACCAAAACAGTTATCCAAAATGACCATTTACAATAAAAATTACAAAGGTATCCCAAATGACCCTTAACAATGAGCAATACAAAGTTATCCGAAATTCCCACAAAAATCAATATAGAAATATCCAAAATGACCGCAAACTAAGCAATATACAGTCATTCAAAATGGCCATTAACGTAACAATATAAAGGTATCCCAAATAACTATTAACAATAAACAACAAAAAGTATAATCATTAACAATACTAAAATATCCAAAACTACCTTAAGCGATAAAAATATCCAAAGTAAACAATATATGAGTAACAATATAAAAAGTATCGTTAACAATAGAACAGCTTCTCCAAAATGACCATTAATAATACAAACTTATCCATAATGACAATAAACAATATAAAAGTGTCAAAAATTACCATTAATAAACAAGTTTACAAAATGACCATAACAAACAAAAGTTTTCAAAATAACGATGCAAAAGTATTCCACTATAACAACAAAATATACAAAACTATGAAAACAAATTTCTGCGAATAATAAAACTCGTAAAATGACCATAAACGGTACTAAAATGTTCCAAATGAATATAACTCAATCATGATATAAGAAATGCACATTAACTATACAAAAGTTTTTTTTTTAAATGACCATAAACAATATAAAGTATTCAAAAATATGAAAATATCCCAGCTGTGAATAAACAATAAATACGGAAAAATAGTCAAACAGGGAGAGCCATATACGAACTGACACCACGTCAAACAAGAAACGGTATAGCCACAAGACAGCACATAACAGGACGCATATGAAGACGAAAAAAATAAACATTAAGCATATTAAGCAACAAAGTTGACCAGAGGCTGAAAGCAGGAGTACCGCAATGGAACGGTCAGTAACCAAAATCAGCTACTGGGGGCCTAAACCTGGTTTACGGGTACCCAACCTCGCCCTTATCCCACTTTCACCAAAGTAAAAATGTAAATAAAATTTCCCCTCCAGACAACTTAACAACATGAATAAAACAATGTTTGCCAAAATGAAATGATTCATCATTTAAAATAAATGACGTCATAATTTTAAAAGTACGGGAAAAATATATGAAACACTTCTACACCGACATTTTATAAAAATAAATCACAAGAAGATATAAATACTAGTGGGTACTAAATATGTACAACTGTTTTGTTTTAAAAGAATACATTCTGAAGGAAGGTGATCCCCCGAAAGCAAAAATTGCAACACAAAAAGAGATAATTGTAGACTCGGTTTTATTGAGTCATGATCATGAACAGTAAATGAGAGTGCAACACTGCTCACGCCCCCTAGCACCGGCTCGAAGGATCAGAAGGTATTACAACACTGAGAATTAAGTACGGGGTGACGTTTTACGGCCGCCACACAGGCACTTAACACCTGCTGTTGTGAAGATGATAAATTCTGAAGGGAGGTGATCCCCCGAAAGCAAACATTACAACACAAAAGGAGAAAATTGCATATTCGGTTTTATTTAGTCTGTTCAACTTCAGAATTTATAATCTTCACAACAGCAGGTGTTAAGTGCTTGTGTGGCGACCGTAAAACGTCGCCCCGTACTTCATAAAACATACAAAATGATCATAAACGCAATCTAAATGGACCATACATCTTTTGAAAGCTTAATGCAGGACGAAAGTGACACAGAAATAACACCCTATTAATGTATGATGGTGATTCATTTGGGACACCCCATTAATATATGATGGTGATAATGCCTTCGGGACACCCTATTAATGTATGATGGTGATAATGCATATGGGACACCCTACTAATGTATGATGGTGATAATGCATTTGGGATAATTTGTAGACAACCTGTATCAGTTTGAATATAGTTTTATAAATTGTGACTGTTTAATATCAACAAAGGATGTTGATTATTTTACAACTACTTCCCGCCTCACGATTTATCTCCCATCTTATAATTATCTCCCGCCTCACAATTGTCTCTCACCTTATAATAATATTTCCATCTTGCCCCTCTCATTCATATTTATTTCCCTATCATAATTATCTCCAATATCATAATTATGTCCGCTTCTTTATGATCTCCAACTGCATAATTATACTCAAAATAATTGCCTACATCAAATTATCTCTCCTGTCTCATAAATATTTACAGTCTAATATTGTTATCTACTGCCTCAAAGAAATGCATTGCCTCAAAATTATCTACTGCATCATATAATTATCGTTCACCTCAGTATTATATGTAATTATTTCTTGCCTCAAAATTAACACTCACAAACATATATCTCACTGTGAAAAACTATATACCCACTTGCGTCACAGTTCTATGTGTATTCATGTGGTTAATATGTGTGCGGACGCTCTTTATTTGTTTTGAATCGGGTGTTTGTATGTTTCCTTTATCTGCAACAACCTTTGGTGCTACTTGACCAGTTCCACTGTACCGTAAACTCCAAGGTATCCACTTTAGTACATCTGTGTCGTAGACACAGCCCACCGATGTATACTTTGAAGTATACTCTTGCGTAAATTATGGTCTTGTATTTTGATTTCGATTAGTACTATTGAGTTTTGTTTTTATGACACTGTTAAAATGCTGTTGGCGTGGCACAGGCACGGGAATGGTTCTGGTGGATATGTATGTATGTGTGAGCGCGAATGTCATGTAGTACTGTGGACATTTGTGTATGTATGCGTAGGCGCGAATGTCATGTAGTACTGTGGACATATGTGTATGTATGCGTGGGCGCGAATGTCATGTAATACTGTGGACATTTGTGTATGTATGCGTGGGCGCGAATGACATGTAGTACTGTGGACATTTGTGTATGTATGCGTGGGCGCGAATGTCATGTAGTACTGTGGACATTAGTGTATGCATGCGTGGGCGCGAATGTCATGTAGTACTGTGGACATTTGTGTATGTATGCGTGGCGCGAATGTCATGTAGTACTGTGGACAAGTAGTACGTACTGTGGAAATGTAGTACTGTGGACATGTAGTACTGTAGACATTTGTGTGTCATTTCCTGGATTCCTGCTGACTTCTATTCTGTTCTTAAAAAACTGATCTTTTCCTAAATATTTCAGTATAATATGACCTATCATCGGTTCATTTTTTCAGTGATTTCATTTTTATATTTTCTGGTCCTTTTGGATCATTAGTTTTTATATTATTAGTTTGAAAATTGAATACTGCTTAAGCCGGTGCAGTCTTGCATTTGTAGTTACTACTCATGAACAGACTCAATAAAACCAAGTCTGCAATTTTCTCTTTACATTGCTACATTTGCTCTCAAAGGATCTTCAATTTCCAGAATGTTTATAAAAGGACATGTATTAGTTATGCAGGAAACACCGCATGCAAAACATAACCGCCCAAACAACACCACAACGACAAAAAGCACATGTACATGTATATAAAATACACAAAGAGGCGCACCGACATAACAAACAAACGATGGGGGAAGATTGAACTTCCGCCTAGGAACGGTCACTGACAAATGTCAATAGGGGGGCTAAACCGGTTTAAGGGCGCCTAACCTCACACTTGTTCCATCCCCACCCTAAAAGACGAACAGTGTAAATAAGCGTATCACCCTCTCAGACTTATCTACAATAACCGCGATGACAAATACAGCGGTAAAATGCATCTAAAACGAAAACATTTTAGTGAAACAAACTGTATCCACCTGTCGCTAATGTACTCAATAATTGAGCTGCAATCAGAGTAACTGTAGAAAAGTAATGAAGGGTACGACAAAAAACTACGACCTTCTTCCGTTTACGGATTGAAGATGTCGCCTTCATAGAGTACTGAACCTTTCTTGTCAGTGTAAATGCAAACAGGCCAGCGTGATTGTCATCTGTAAAAGGGTTGACAACCAGACATACAATACTTTGTAGTATTGTTCGATTTTGACCCGCGAGGTGTGACCTTTAAGACGAGTCCCTCCGTAGAGGTAAATCGCGTCAGAAACCATGTATTTGTTCCGTAGTTACCCGACATGTAGAACCCCTCTAATGCGACAAATTAATCAATAAACATGGGTGTCTTTAAGAGCAGGTAATCTTGCATTAAGCTACCACCTGCATCTGGCACCTAGAATTATACCTCTTTTAGGTGGTCGCATTATCGTGATTTTACTGTTTATACTAATATTGCACGATTACTACGAGCTTCTTGTGACCGTCATTTCCACTTACCCATAAATGAGAATGGTTGCAACTTCTATTGATAGAAACCTACAGTCACGGCTCGAACTATACTATATTTGATGAAGAAAGTTAGAGAATGCGTATGTCCAATAATCTTACGAAATTGTAAATAACATTCAGAATGTGTAATACCGTTTCGAAGGAGCGCCTTGAGATTACATTTGTACTTGCCAATAAGTGAGAGTTTTCGGTAATTAAATTTTGAGAACGTTTTTCATAGTTTATGGTATCTATATCCTTGCTTAAGCAGCTTTTCAGTTAAAATGAGATCTCGACTGTTAAAATCGTCGACAGATGAACAAGCTCTAGCAAAACGAATAAGTTGAGATATATAAATCCCGTAAGATGGGTCACGGGGAACAGTTTAATTTTACATTACCAATGATTTTGTTATTTCAGTATATTTTCATATTTCAGTATTGTTTCAACTTGTACATTCCTCTGGATCTTTTCAAGTTTCAGTATTGTGTTTCACTTTGTGTATTCCTTCGGTTTATTTTATATTTCAGTATAGTGCTACCTTGTATATTCCACCAGTTTACGTTATACTTCTGTATCGTTTCACTTACCCTTTGTATCTTTTTTAAGGGCCAATGTGGCTCGTGTTGGTCGTTCTCGGCGACTGGATCACTAGAAGGTCAACACTTCAAAAAGACCGGAAAACTTGTGTCTCTTTCAGAAAAGAATTTGATGGACTGCTCTAAAGCTGAAGGTACGGTATCACCACTTTAGTCATTTACTCCATTAACCCTTCTCTTGCTGACTCTTAAAAAATTATTTCTCCTTCTTTACCCATGCCCTGTTGTTTAATTACATATATATTCACTGAGTACAAGTATTTTGCTGTGCAGTTACTGCTGTGGAGTGAACTGGTTGCACAATCAACTTGTAAATAGTGCAGACCCTGATGAGACAGCTCCTACAGGAGCTGTCCCATCTGGGTCTTCACTATTTACAGGTAGGTATATTGACGTGAATAGCAAGCGAAGGGTTAATAGCCATATTGATAAACGTACGGTACTGTTTGGCTATAGTAGAAGCTGTACAATAATATCTAACAAAATAGCCAAACAGAACGGACAGTCATCATACGTCTCCAAAGCAAACTGTGTTATCTGGATCTACTCTGCTTACAAAGGCGTAGAAAGGCATATTTATTGAATAAACGGTTAGAGCTTTAATTATATTCTTGTAAGATGATTTCGTAATTCGTTCATAAGAAACAGACATATCTGGTCACGCAAGAAATTGTAGAATCATGTCTTTTGTATCCTAATAACAACAAGCGCAGTAACAGATTAGACGGGTTTGGTCAGGATTCACTCTGTTTAAAAATGCATATAAAGGTCTCACAATCAGTTAATATGATAGAGTGACAGTAACAAAAGAGGTCAAATACAGAAGACTGGGACCTTGCAAATAGTTCAAATCAGAACGGCCTTTATGACTTCTGGTCGTTCCAAGGCGGTGCTCCTACTTTCGCACCCTATTGCCAAATTTATTATTCTTCCCAACATCGATGTTTGGGGAGCATATATTCGCCGCTTTGTCTGTCCGTCCGTTTGTCCGTCCGAACTTGTCCGGACCATACCACGAAAACTGTAATAGATATCAACATGAAACTTCATAGGTAGATTGATCTCGATGAAGCGAAGTGCAGTGCACAAGAACCATCACTTTCTTTTGCAAAAAAAACTTTTGGAACAAGCATTTATCTGGGGAGCACCGATCGGTTCAACCGATTCTCTTTGTTATTTTATATGATTAATAAAATGTAGCAAATTCTAGCAGGAAAAGACACACAAAACGCAACCACCACCAAAATATCGAGTATTGTCCTGTTTTATTAACCTGTCAAATTTAAATAATTACAAGCCTGCTGAACGCGCAATATATAGCTTCGGTTGATATCGATCGTTTCAGCTAATAAAATATTTCCTAAGTGGCTTATTCGAGTACTTGTACATTTATTGTGAATCTCGTGAAACACGTTTGAAACACAGGTTTACCTAAGTTAAATAGAATCCTTTCAGTGGCGTAGGAATATTCATTTGACAGGTCAATAAAACAGGACAATAACAAAAGTACAACTACACAGACACAACACAGACATACAGCAAGAACCAAACAGATATTAGTGCATTTCAACTGTCAGTGGCGAAACCACCACTGTGGATTTAAATTCTGAAGGGAGGTGATCCCCCGAAAGCAAAAATTGCAACACAAAAAGAGAAAATTGCAGTCTCGGTTTTATTGAGTCTGTTCATGAGCAGTAATTGAAAGTGCAACACTGCTTACGCCCCCTAGCACCGGCTTAAGCGGTATTCATTTTTTTTTCAGAACAATAAGTATTGAAATTCATGATATCGAAAGATCAGAAGGTATAACAACACTGAGAATGATGTACGGGGCGACGTTTAACGGCCGCCACACGTGCACTTAACACCTGCTGTTGTGAAACCGGTTCACGGACGTCCTAAACTCACAATAATCTAGCATGACAACAACTGTTAAATTCCGTTAAATATATATTCAATGACTTTGCTGAAGTCAAAGCACTTGCAGGGAAGACGTTAAGGGCACACAAGAGACAATGCAATACATAAGTCTGGTATGCTTATCCAGTTTCTTGGTTTAAGAGTATATCCTTGTAGAGTATTTCCCTCGGCCTATCCAGCATATTTAAAATCAAATGAAAAAGTAGTAAACTCTAGCAGGAAAAACACACACAAAACACAACCAACACCAAAACACCAACAGAAAGTAAGCAACGCATTCACACAACAACACACGCACATATGCGCGCGAAGTAGAATCTGACCGGAATGCTTATATAGTAGCCGTCTCATAAGGGTCTGTTCTGTTTGCTTATACAAAAGAAATACAATGGATGCTATAATATTTGTGTGTTTTTTTAATTATTGTCAGTCGAATACAATAACCACAGCAGTAAGGACTGATAGATACTTATAGTCGAATACCATAACAATGCATTAAGGACTGATAGATACTGTCAGTCGAATGCAATAACCACAGCAGTAAGGACTGATATATAATGTCAGTCGAATAAAAAAAAAAGCAATGAGGACTGATAGATACTGTCAGTCGAATACAATAACCACAACGGTAAGGACTGATCGATACCGATAGTCGAATACCATAACCACAGCAGTAAGGACTGATAGATACTGATAGTCGAATACCATAACCACAGCGGTAAGGACTGATAGATACTGTCAGTCGAATACCATAACCACATTAGTAAGGACTGATAGATAGTCTCAGTCGAATAAAAACAGCAATAAGGGCTGATAGATACTGTCAGTCGAATAAAATAACCACAACAGTTAGGACTGGTATATGCTGTCAGTCGAATACCATAACAACAGCAGTAAGGTATGATAGATACTGTCAGTCGAATAAAAAACAGCAATGAGGGCTGATAGATACTGTCAGTCGAATAAAATAACCACAGCAGTGAGGACTGATAGATACTGTCAGTCGAATACCATAACCACTTGGCCAAGAATATTAATATGAACAAAAGTTCACCCATTTTTCTACGTGGGCTAGATGTGTATCTATTTTGTTTTATAAATGGTTATATGATAAATGTTCATAATGGATTGAATATGTCATGAATACTCAGAAGTAAATAAGTCAAGATATGAGTATTCTGTAACCTCTTGTTCCAGGCAACATGGGATGTAAGGGTGGGTTGATGGACCAAGCCTTTGATTACGTCATCAAGAACAATGGAATAGACACAGAACAGTCATACCCTTATGTCCCAAAGGTGAGCAAAATTCATACAGTGGAGATTTTAGATGTGTTGACTTATGCAACTCTTGAGAGTCGGAATTAATCCAAGAAAAATGGACTCTTCCTAAATATGTTACATATTTGTGCGTCAAATGTCTTTGTATTTCGAAACTCTGATGTCTCGAACCTTTCCGTTTTCGCGAATAATTTTTGTTATAATTATTTTCTTCAGCCTTTTTCCCCTCATACAAACGTGCAAACAGGGTAGACTTACGTCAGACGGTTTCTGTTGACATAATATAGATCTTACTGTACAAGTTTTGTCGAAGCAGAAAGTTTACATTGTACATATTGAACTTATTAATATCAATGATGGCATTTTGTCATACATGAATATTTTCCAGATATATAATCCAAGTAGATACATAGCTATGCCAACGGGTATATAGTCAGATTGAAAAGACCAAGATCAGATGTCTCCAGTAGGTGTTGTCTGATCTTGGTCTGCTCTGTTTGCGAAATTGTCATTTGGACGATCGAATATTGTAGACAATTAGAAGGTAAAGAAACAGGTCTGTCAAATTCCATTAGCAAACAGAGCATACCCTGTTCAACTGCTCCTATAGTTGAGTTGAACCATGCATGGGTTAGCTCTTAATGTCATAGAGACGCATTTAAATGCATTTTCAATAGAGTGCAACCAAATCAGTTGGCTCCTTTTGATTTGTTCGACCAGGGTCTACCTTATTTACATAATTGATTAAATATAGACCAGACCCCATAGTTGCTGGTTTATATATCGTTAGGAATATAGAATTGAAGTCAGGCATGGAATATGCATGGTACACGACTATGCATAACAACACCAGAAGCAAAAATGAAAACATGCTCGCACTTCCAGACCGACATCATTAAGGACATTGCGAAACTAAAACATATATCCATTATGTAATTACTTCTCAATATTTATGAGGTAAGGGTTAAATGTATACTATGTAACAAATGCGAACAATTCCATGTACTATAAATGTCATTAGATGTATCAACATTATTAGTTTTCTTTCTAGGATGGCACTTGTAAGTTTGACGCTAAGAATGTCGGCGCTGTCGAGAAAAGCTGCCTGGATATTCCAAAGGGCAGTGAAGATGAGCTGCAAAAGGCGGTTGCTACTGTGGGTCCTATTTCCGTTGCGATAGATGCCGGACACTCGTCATTTCAACTCTACAGGTAATTTATTATCTCGTCCCTTTTGATGAGTTTGTGATAGCTTTATAAAACGTTATTAACATATATGAAATACCGATAAACTCTTACTTTGAAAGGAAATAATGCTTAGATAATAAGTCCATGCAGTGGGAATGTAGTTGTAGTAGACCGTTATGTTTCATCCCCGTTGCGATAGACTCCGAGGAATGTGGTTGCGGTAGATCGTTAGACCCTATTGCCATTGTGATTGACGTCAAGAAATGTGGTTACAGTAAAGCGGTGGGTTTGGCCCATCCCCATTGAAATAGATGCTCGGCAATGCGGTTTCAATATTTTGTTAGACCGCTTTCTGATGCGATAGACGCCAGACAAAGTGGTATCCGTATAACCCTGGGTCACATTCCAGTTGTAATAGACGCCATTCAATGTAGTTACAATTCCTTTGGGATAGATGTCAGATAATGTGGTTTCAATATACCCTTGGGTCACTCAAACATTTCGGAACTGATGGTGAATTACGACACAAATATCTTAGCAATAGTTACGGATATGAAATAATATAGAAGTACATATATTTGAACCCTACACTATAGCCGTTGCCAGGATATGGGTCTACGTTGCTTGACAGGGCGTTGAAATGCGTATATATGGAGTAAAGGCCGTGTCTCCCTTTTCTGATGATTATTTGTAATCTGACGCACGAGCCAACCATTACCTAGACGTCTACTGAGACATGGATTTGTTCAATTTTGTCGACATCCAATCCGACCAAGCGTTTGAAAAACTGTTAGCCAAGTGCCAAAAAGCCTTGGTCGTGATGATATGTCGAGTTATTCAGCGTATTATATGGATCCGAGCCGTTTGTAAACGCTAGAAAAGCAACATAAATGGGATAGGGTCAGTATTATGTTTGATGGTTTCGTTGTACAATCAGACGGTTTAATTTGAGTACTATTTGCTTGTAATGTTCTGTCTTATGAATTTTTAATCAAGCGTGCATGCCTTCATCAATATTTACTAGCCGATTTTTAAATGCTATGTGAGCGCCGGGTTTAGATTAAGAATTAGATCAATATAATTTATAAGCAAATCGAACAGATCCTGATCAGATGGCTTCTTGGATTTACTTTGTTTGCAAAATGAATGCGTCTAGACTTCGTCTCTATCAATAAATGGGTTAATATTGTAACCAATCAGACCGGCATGTACAACCCGAATGACGCGAATCACACCACACCACTATGGACCATCTAGGGATGGTTGGACAGTAGGGCTAACAAATGATGCAATACCGTGTTTCAGTTCAAACACGTTAAAACAATAAGTTTGGCACACCTGTGTTGTGTTCAAATTGTTTTGAAACCTGCCTATTGTTTACAGGGATGGCGTATATGATGAGCCAAGATGCTCCTCCAAAAACCTTGACCACGGAGTTCTGGCGGTTGGCTATGGTATGGAGAAGCATTTCTTCTCCACGAAATACTACTGGCTTGTCAAAAACAGGTAAGCGGGGGAGGGGTAAGCAGGTGAAAATGGAAAAGAGGCAGGTATGCAGGGGACTGGGACAATTAACCATGGAATGAAATGGTTAGCTTGGGAAGGGACAGGTAGTGGGGCGGGGCATTAACACAGGGGTATAGACAAGCAGAGTGAGGGACAGGGGAAGAGTAAATAAGCATGGGAAGGACGGGTAAGCAGGTACAATGGCAGGTTTGCTGTGGATGAGCAGGTGAGCATATTAGTAACAGGTAAACAGTGGATGGGCAGAAACTTTGTATTAGGATATATGTAAATATATAAGCAATCACTGATTGGGAATAAATAATAATGCAATATAACACTGACAGTATAATATGAAACAAGATGTGTTTGTGAAACACTATGCCCCCTCATATATTTGACCTCTGACCTTGACCTCTGACCTTGACCTTGACATGTCACCCCTCAAAATGTGCAGCCTCATGAGATACACAAGCATGCCAAATATCAAGTCTCTATCTCTACTGGTCCAAAAGTTATGGCCAATGTTAAAGTCGGCGATTTGACCCATATATTTGACCTCTGACCTTGAAGGATGACCTTGACCTTGACACGTCACCCCTCAAAATGTGCGGCTTCATGAGATACATATGTATGCCAAATATCAAGTCTCTATCTATACTGGCTCAAAAGTTATGACCAATGTTAAAGTTGCTGACAAACAAACAGACAAACAGACAGACAGACAGACAGACAGGGCAAAAACAATATGCCCCCCGACTATCGTCTATGGGGGCATAAAAAGGGTCGGAATAACACATAAAGTAATAGCAATGACAGTTCATGTAAAATAAAATGTCGGGGATAACACGACAGTATGTATGAAATAAAGGGTCGGGGATAGCATGTGAAGTAGTATATCGCTGACAGTATATATGCAATAAAGGGCTGGGGATAAAATATAAAGTAGTATAACACTGACAGTATGTATGGAGTAAAGGATTGATAATAACAAATAAAACAGCATAAAACTGTTTTCAACTAGACTGTAAGTACGAAATTGCTGTAACCGGTTGAAGATTGAGTTTACAGAGCATTGATTGCAAAACTACATCCATATATGACATTTACCCAAACTCAAATAAGGCTGCCATATTAAAGGAAAAGTAGCAAATTTAAGCAGTCAAAGCCACATACAAGACGCAAACACCACCAAACACCGATACATAGCATAACACACAAACACACACACAATCACACCCAAACGCACACTCACATACGAGATGAACACAGAAAACACCACCATTCACACAAAAACCAGAGACGAACGAAATCACAAGCACAAAGACAAGCAAACAAAGAGTTGACAAAGAGGGTACCGCCTTGGCACGGTTAGTAGCAAAACACCACTGGGGGTTTAACCCGGTTTACGGACGTCCTAACCTCTCATTTCTCTCAAAGTCACCCTAGCTTTACAAATATTGTAAATAAAGGTATCCCCGCCGGACTTACCAGGTGGCGGTGGTCTAGTGGTGACGCGCTTGACTATCAGTCCGGAGGTCCGGGGTTCAAATCCCGATCCCTCTCGGAAATTTCAGAGACGCTTTTCCGTGTCTCCCACCCGCACATCCTCTCCACCTAGGGGATAAAATGGGTGAGGGTCACTCGCCGGTACTGCGGTTGCATGATTGTGCAATATGTTAGCAGTGCTCAATATTGTAGGCCAATGACTCTATGACCAGGGGAGTAAATGTACAGTCGGCTGAGCGGTCATTTGGACTGAAAGTAGACTATAACAAGGTACTTTACTTTACTTTTTACCCACAACATAGACGACGGTGAACACAGGATAACATGTAAAACATAGCATAATAACTGTGACAATCCGACAAATATGTACTCAATGACTTTGCTGAAGTCTGCGCACCTGCAGGGAAGCCGTTAAGGGCACGACAGGGAAAAAGTGATACATGAGTCATCATAGAGTACTACCCTCGGCCTGTCATCGCACAAGCAAAGAGGGAAGCGTAGCTACCGACTGTAAAAGGGTCGATAACCAAACATGCAGTGCATTGCAATATAATCATAACCTTTCTTCTAAAAAGTTTTAATGCGTTTTATAAACAAATCAGGAAAATTGACATGACCCCGAATTTTCCTAAGTTTGCAGATAACACCCCCATAAAAGTCTGGTTGAGAAATGCTTTGTTGCAGTAACGTCTGTAGATTGCAATTATATTTACTAATGAGTGGTAAATTTCGATAATAAAATTTAGAAAAGGTTTTCCGAAATTTGTGATATCTGTAACCGTGCTTAAGAAGTTTATCAGTTATAACTAAATTACGACTGTTAAAATATTCAAGCAAAGAACAGGCTTAGGCAAACCGAATAAGTTGAGAAATATAAACCCCATAAGATGTAGAACGGGCACATCTCCATCTAGAAAAGGATAATTAACAAATCTAAAATCTTCTCTTTTATTGTATATTTTGGACGAAACTTTATCATTTGTAATTGAAAGATTCAAATCTAAAAATGAAGCTATAATATCAGATTGATTCGCTTTGTTTGGGTAAATTGAAGAAATCATAGGTTCAAAATAAGGATTATCTAGATTTAAAATAACGTCTAAATACCTTGAAGTTTATTAAAAGCATTAACATATCGGTCTGTGTATCAGGTTTCAAGCTAAGCATAACATCCCTCTCATAGCAATACAAAAACAAATCTGCAACAAGAGGGGCACAATTTGTACCCAAGGGTATACCAATACTTGACGATATATGGTACCCCCATAACGCACAAATATATCATCTAAAAGAAAGGTAAGAGATCAACAAACATCAGGGGAAGTCCACATTGTGTAATATTCTACTTCTGAATTCGAAAAGAATGAACGCTGAACATTACAAGCAATGAACACTTTGTTTTCTCTGGCAAAGGTTTTTCTATTAATTCAATCAGTTTATCCTTTATAATATGGTGAGGTAGAGTAGTATAGAGTGTAGAGAAATCATACGAGCTCAGTGAAGAAATGTGATACTGTTCATTTTCAAAGTACAAAAATGAGTCATACAGGAAACACCACATACAGAACAAACAGTCGCCCGAACAACAACACAAGGAAACAGCAAATGTACATAACTATAAAAACATCAAGAGACGTACAATGATAAAACAAACAAACAATAGGGGTAGATGGAGGTACCGCCTTCGAACGGTCAGTGACAAAAGTCACTGGGGGTTAAACCGGTTTATGAGCGCCTAACCTCACTTATTCCATCCCCATCCTAAAAGACAAACAGTGTAAATAAACGTACCCCCTCTCCAACTAATCTACAACAACCGCGATATCAAATACAGTGGTAAAGTGCATGTATAACGAATATGGAAAAATAGTCAAACAGGGAGAGCCACACACGAAATGACACCGCACCAAACACCATCAAACAAGAAACGATATGGCCACAAGACAAAACATAACAGGACGCATATAAAGTAACTAGAAAAAGCTACTGGGAGACTTAAACCTGGTTTACGGGTACCCAACCTCGTCCTTATCCCACTTTCACCAAAATCAATATGTAAATAAAATGTAAATAAAATACTTAAAACATTTAAGTGAACAAACTGCATCCACCTATCGCTAGTGTACTCAATGATTGAGCTGCAAACAGAGTAACTGAAAAGTAATAAAGGGAACGACAAAAACGAAATAGTACAGATATCCGACGTTCTCCTTCCGTTTCTGGATTTAAGAGGTCGCCTTCATAGAGTACTAAACCTTTCTTGTAGGCATACATGCAAAAAGGCCAGCGTGATTACCAACTGTAAAAGGGTTGACAACCAAAAATGCAGTATGTTGTAGTACTACAGGATCATATCCTTTTTATTGAATTTTTTGACATATTTGATGAACAAAGTCAGAACATGGGTATGTCCAATAATTTTACGAAGTTTGTAAATCACATCACCATAGAATTCAGGATGTGAAATACCGTGTCGCAGAAGCGCATTAAGAATACATTGATACTTGCAAATAAGCGAGATATTTCGATAGTAATATTTAGAGAAAGTTTTTTCTTAGTTTATGGTATCTTTATCCTTGCTTATATATCGCAAACGTTTGACAACGATCGAGTAAATGTTCTGGTGTGATTCCCAACATTAAGAAATAATATGCAATGTATCTGATACTGCAGTTTGTCAGAACATTCCCTTGTTCACATAGTGTTATTATAAAAAAATATCAGTTATCATGCCGTCATTATTTCTTACTTTGTATTATTAAAGTATATGATTACTGGCATACGTACGTGATATCATTTCAGCTGGGGAGAAAGCTGGGGAATGGACGGTTACATTAAAATGTCCAGGAACAAGGACAACCAGTGCGGTATTGCCACACAGGCCAGTTTACCTACCATGTAAACTATGGAGACGTCATATGGACATGATTCAACTAATATCTGTTTATTAAAATTAAACAATGATTTGTTACGTCATTCATTGTGTAATCACACAAAAAAATAAAAACTATATAGAAAATTCAGAAACGAATTTGAAAATCAACCACGTTTGTTGAGTCCGTTTGCTAAATCGAATAAAGATCTGAGAATGTATTAGACACATGACTGTTTCATGCAAGGTAAAGGTCGTGCTCCCAGACAAAATTTCTGCATGGCGTTTACTTTACATTAAACTGCTACCTGCTTTAACATTTTCAACATAGAACACATAATTATGGTCCTGTAAGCACCTCCATTGGCAAACAATGTAGAACCAGATCAGAGAACTCCTAGATGTTTGTCATTGAAACACATTAGCACTTCTTACTGAATATATCATACAAACACTGATGGACTATTCCACCGTGACAATTAAGGGCTGTCTCAAAGGGATAAAATTCGATGATGATACTTGGTTTGAACCAAGAAAACACCAGCAAACACACGAGCACAAGTACTAAGACACAAGACAGACAAAAGTAAGGGTGACAAAGAGAGTACCGCCTTGAAACGGTTAGTAGCAAAATCACCACTGGGGATTTAAACCGGTTTATGGACTCCTAACCTCATACTTATCTCTAGGCCGAATAA
Organism: Azorinus chamasolen; assembly: GCA_963576725.1. Lineage (NCBI taxonomy): Eukaryota > Metazoa > Mollusca > Bivalvia > Cardiida > Solecurtidae > Azorinus > Azorinus chamasolen. Next base: position 70,767,078 of record OY755250.1, on the reverse strand, counting down.
CTCGGTTTCTCATTGGGACATAATCTAGTTTAGACGCCAAATAACTCGGTTTCTTATCAGGATACAACTAGCTGACCATATGTTTATGTTTTTATACATACAAAGTCTTAAACCTGAATCAAGCGAAAATATGTTTAGCGCAAGCTTATAGTTAACCCCATGAAAACCGCACAAGCACAAAACAAACACACAATTGGGGGAAGATGGAAGAACCGCCTTGGAAAGGTCAGTGACAAAAGTCACTGGGGGTTAAACCGGTTTATGGGCGCCCAACCTCACACTTATTCCACCCCCACCATAAAAGACAAACAGTGTTAAAAAAAAACCTATCCCCTCTCTGACTAATCAAACAACAACCGCGACGGCAAAGACAGTGGTAAAGTGCATGTATAACGAAAACATTTAAGTGAACAAACTGTATCCACCTATTGCTAGTGTACTCAATGATTGAGCTGCAAACAGAGTAACTGTAGAAAAGTAATAAAGGGTACGACAAAAACGAAATAGTACAGATATCCGACGTTCTCCTTCCATTTCTAAGTTTGTAGATAACATCCCCATAAAAGTCTGGCTGAGAAATGCCTTGTTGCAGTAACGTCCGTATATTGCAATTATATTTACTAATGAGTGGTAAATTTCGATGATAAAATTTAGGAAACGTTTTCCGAAGTTTGTGATATCTGAAACTTAGATCACCTCCTTTCAAAATTTATAATCTTCACAACAGCAGGTTTTAAGTGCTTGTGTGGAGGCCGTAACACGTCGCCCCGTACTTCATTCTCAGTGTTGTTATTCCTTCTGATCCTTCGAGGTCATGAATTTCAGTACTTCTTGTTCTGAAAATTGAATACCGCTTAAGCCGGTGCTAGGGGGCGTGAGCAGTGTTGCACTTTCAATTACTGTTCATGAACAGACTCAATAAAACCGAGTCTGCAATTTTCTCTTTTTGTGTTGCAATTTTTGCTCTCGGGGGATCACCTCCTTTCAGAATGATTTATCGTTTGTAATTGAAAGTTTCAAATCTAAAAATGAAGCTATAATGTTCCATTGATTCGCTTTGTTTAAATCATAGTTTCAAAATAAGGATTATCTAAATTCAAAATATCGTCTAAATGTTTCGTTAAAACATCGGTTGAATTTTTTATGGACCAAAATCATTAATACGAGAATTTTCATATATTTTATCACAGTAAAATTTACATGTTCTTTGATCGTAGTAATTGGAGTTGGCAATAAAACGCGCCTTATAAGGGTTTTTATGTAGTTTCGGAATCATGTACAAAGTAGAAAGTTTATATTGTTTTATGTTAGGACCAGACTTAAAATTATTACACATTTTTACATGTTCCAAACAAATATCTACTCATAGACTTGTAAGATATTTAGGCAACTGGGAGATGCATATGCTCACCATGAATGAAAGAAATAAAAAAAATATATATATCTACTTATCTCTAAGCCGAATAACTCGGTGTCTCATCAGGATGCAAATTATTACAAACTATGAAATATTTAAACGTGTTACTATACATAGTGGAGTGAAATCATGTGGCAATGATGCCAGCTTTAATGAATATAACGAACTAATTATATTGGATATATTAAAATGAACAATGAAAATAAAATCATTCTGAATAGAGAACCTTTACAAGATAACACTCATAAATAAATATATATATATATGAATAATAGATACCCCTTATGATTAGACTCCACTCTTTGACAGAAAGGTTGTGGATATATCAACTTCGCGGTTTTGTTCAACTCACTGAAAACCGGAAGAACTATCAGAAAACCTGACTTTTGGTGAAATCCGGAAGAGAGTATACTGTAATAGTTTGAATACTTAGACGGATTAAGCTGTTATCATTTCTGATGATCATTCGAGTATGTCCCCTCATATAAACGCTATGTTTTCAAACAGAGTAGACGCGGATCAAAGTACTCATATAAGAGTTGTTTGGTCAGGATCTGCTGCGTTTGCTAATGATATATTATAGATCTGATATATAGTTTTTGTCATAGTAAAAATAATGTATTACTGTAAATTAATACTGTAAATAGTTTAAGTGACCACTGGCTTATTAAACACATTTTTTGCATTCTGATTATTACTTGAAGTAAGTCAAATAGCTGTTTTGTGGACCGTTCAATATTACTGTTTGCTAGCATTAACCATTCCCTCATACTGACGCATTTTGACGCTTCTGAAAAAGACAATTCTGAAACCTATGGAGCAAATCTCTATTCATATCCATGGTTTCAAAACTACACAATTCGAATTGTGTAGTTTGAAACCAATGAGATAACTAGAGAGTTGCTTTCTTATCGTACATTTGTTTTCAAAGTTGCCTGTAAAGTGTGTTTAACTCTTTACCTAATAAATACGCATTTGCATTAATTCAACTAAATCCTGCCAATTAATCTAGATCTGTCATGGTCATCTATTCCCTATATCATTATAAAAATACGGTAAAACCCCTCTAAACTGGAACTATAGTAGAGACAAATTTAGGCATTTGACTGCTTTATGCAGGGTGAACATATTTATTCTTACCCTGCATTAGACTGCCACCTGTCTCCAAAGCTTATTGTATGTTGAATTCAACACCCGGTTTAACCATTCGCTTGCTATTCACGTCAATATACCTACCTGTAAATAGTGAAGACCTAGATGAGACAGCTCCTGCAGCAGCTGTCTCATCAGGGTCTGCACTATTTACAAGTTGACTGTGCAACTAATACACTCCACAGCAGTGATTGCACAGCGAAATACTTGTACACAGTGAAGATATATGTAATTATACAACAGGGCACGGGTCAAGAAGGAGGAATGTATTTTAAAATTCAGCAAGCGAAGGGTTAAGGGGGGTTCTACTGTACATCTAACAAATAACCATGGCCTATATTTCTTACATGAGTATTCAACACTTACCCCTTTCCCTGTTCTATGTTTATTACTAGGCTCAATACCTACTGAATATTCATTGACAAAATAGCCATATTTAAACATGGAATGTGGAACTATTGTAGCTATTTTAGAAAGTAAAGAAACAGGTATATCAAATTATATTGGCAAATAGAGTAGACCCTGATCAAGTCGAGTCAAAAACGCTTATTACCACAAGCAAAACTGACCGAGATCTAACGGAAAAATGCCTTTAGATACAATTATTTATTATTCCCTGCGTCTGTCTGTCTGCATGTATGTCTCTATCTCTCTGTCGATCTCTCTCTCTGTCTCTCTCTTTCTTTGTCTCTCTGTCTGTCTTTCTTTGTCTCGCTGTCTGTCTGTCTGTCTTTCTCTCTCTCTTCTCCTCTCTCTCTCAATAAAACCGAGTCTGCAATATTCTCTTTTTGTGTTGCAATTATTTGCTCTCGGGGATCAGCTCCCTTCAAAATTGATAATCTTCACAACAGCAGATGTTAAGTGCGTGTGTGGCGGTCGTAAAACGTCGCCCGTACTTTATTCTCAGTGTTGCAGTGTTGTACTTTCAACTACTGTTGATGAACCGAGTCTTTTGCACTTTCAATTACTATTGATGAACAGACTCACTAAAACCGAGTCTGCAATTTGCTCTTTTTGTGGTGCAATTTTTGCTCTCGGGGATCACCTCACTCCAGAATTTTGTACTTCATTTCTACATTCAATGCAGGGGAAGGGCTTTATCTAAGTGGCAAGAACTTGGTGCCGAACACCATTTTTGATTCATTATGAAATAAATTATATTATGTTTAAACTAAACTCCAATCAGTTTCCATTGAATGCCTATTCTTAGTTACTGCGAAATCGCGGCGACACATATATTCATATTTATATATAATTAATTTACTTTTAATTTAAGACAAACACATCTTAAGAAAATAAAATATGCATGATGTACACACCCCATCAATTTTGAAAGACTCAAAATTATTACAACTAATACTAGTCTAGGAATTCAATGAAATGTTTTATGAATTCCTATTGTTAGTTATTGTGAATTCGAGAGGACAAGGTCAAATCGGATGGACGTACAGAGGGAAAATGGGGGGAATGAAAGGAATAAGGAAGGAAGCAGAGAATGACAGAAGGGGAAAAGGAAGGAAGGAATGAGACTTGTCTCAATCAAAACCGTTTGTATTGGTTACTCCACACTTTGTACAAACACTAAACAAGTTTACCATATACTGCCTGAATATAATTTTTAACCCTTCTCTTGCTGAATTTTAAAATACATTTCTTCTTCTTTACCCATGTCCTGTTGTGTAATTATATATATCTTCACTGTGTACAAGTATTTCGCTGAGAAATCACTGCTGTGGAGTGCACTGGTTGCACAAGCAACTTGTAAATAGGGCAGACCCTGATAAGACAGCTCCTTCAGGAGCTGTCTCGCCTTGGTCTTCACTATTTACAGGTAGGTATATTGACGTGAATAGCAAGTGAAGGGTTAAGCTCTGCCTTGCTAAATGTGAATTATTTAACACTTTCCATCATATAACCCTGGATCACGTCTTTGCAAAAACAGTAGACACAGATCCTGCAGGAACCATCTCTTAAGGATATGCTCTCTGATTGATTACGAAATAATAATAGATACGAGCCTCGTATATATGTTACAGTCAATCCGTGAAATCAGTCATTTCATTTAATGTCTGAAAATGTCAGTCATTTCGTGAAATGACTGTTTCACTTAGTCATTTTACGAAATGCCTACAAGTTTCAGTCATTTCATGAAAATGACTGAAAAACACCTCCAGTCATTTCACGAAAGGACTGAATCGACTTTAGCTTTATGTATGACATTATAATCATTACAAATGGTAATACAAATGGTGTAATTTGGGGATTGCACGAAATGTCTGATTTTTTCAGACTTTTCTTGAAATGACGGCAAAATACTTCAGTCATTATAAGAAAAGCATGAATCGACAATTTATAATCATATTAAATTGTTTCGATTGGTAATAAAAACAATGTTGCCTGTTTATTTATAATCTACTCATAATCATATTTCAACATATCTAAACTATTACTCCATGGCCTGTTTTAGGGTTAAAGGGTGTTTAAAGTAAAACGGAATTTACCTTAAGTTAAGATGCATTTTACTTTTCTTTAATTGGAAAAGTAGTAAAGTCAAGCAGGAAAAGCCACATACAAGACGCAACCACCACCAAAACACGATAGACAGCATGACACACACACACAACCACACACCCAAACGCACACACACACACACACACACGCGAAATGAACACAGAAAACACCAAAAGACACACAAGAACCAGAGACAAACGTTCCACGCACGAACAAAATCACAAGCACAAAGTCGCGAGCTTTAAGTTGTGGCCGAGTCTCATGAGAGACTCTGAAGCCTGTCTGGAAAGTACAAAAATGAGTCATGCAGGAAACACCACATACAGAACAAACACTCGCCCGAACAGCAACACAAGGAAACAGCAAATGTACATAGGTAGAAAAAACAACAAGAGACGCACAAAGACAAAACAAACATACAATAGGAGGAAGATGGAAGTACCGCCTTGGAACGGTCAGTGACAAAAGTCACCGGGGGTTTAAACAGGTTTATGGGCGCCCAACCTCACATTTATTCCATCCCCATCCTAAAAGACAAACAGTGTAAATAAACGTATCCCCTCTCCGACTAATCTACAACAACCGCGGCAGCAAATACAGTGGTAAAGTGCATTATAACAAAGAAACATTTAATTGAACATACTGTATCCACCTATCGCTAGTGTACTCAATGTTTGAGCTGCAAACAGAGTAACTGTAGAAAAGTAATTAAGAGGTACGACAAAAATGAAATAGTACAGATATCCGACGTTCTCCTTCCATTTCTGGATTTAAGAGGTCGCCTTCATAGAGTACTAAACCTTTCTTGTCGGCGTACATGCAAAGAGGCCAGCGTGATTGCCAACTGTAAAAGGGTTCACAACCAAACATGCAGTATGTTGTAGTAATACAGGATCATATCCCTTTTTAATGAATTGTTTTATATATTTGATGAATAAAGTGAGAAAATGGATATGTCCAATAATTTTACGAAGTTTGTAAATCACATCACCATAAAATTCAGGATGTGAAATACCGTGTCGCAAAAGTACCTTGAGATTACATTTGTACTTGCCAATAATCGAGAGATTTCGATAGTAAAATTTAGAGAAAGTTTTTCTTAGTTTATGGTATCTATATCCTTGTTTAAGCAGTTTTTCAGTTAAAATGAGATTTCGACTGTTAAAATCGTCAATAGATGAATAAGCTCTAGCAAAACGAATAAGTTGAGATATATAAACCCCGTAAGATGGAGCACGGGGAACATCCCCATCAAGATGAGGAAAATTTACAATATTAAAATCAAAATCATCTCTTTTATCATATATTTTAGAAGAAATCATTCCTTTATTAATTTTAAGGTCTAGGTCAAGAAGCGCTGCATAATTGTCGGACGGGTTAGCTTTATTCAATTTGAGTTCTTTAGGATAAATTGTAGGAATCAGAGCATCAAAGAAAGGGTTATCTAAGTTAAAAATATCATCCAAATATCTACAAGTTTCATTGAAGGCTTTTATAACATCTTCTTTTGATTGAGGATTCAAACTCAACATGAAATCTCTCTCATAGCAGTACAAAAACAAATCTGCGACAAGTGGTGCACAATTCGTACCCATGGGAATACCAATAACCTGACGGTATATAGCATTCCCATAACGTACAAATATGTTATCCAAAAGAAAGGTTAGTGCTTCGCAAACTTCTGAGCAAGTCCAATTGGTGTAATATTTCATTTGCGCGTCAGTAAAGAAAGCTTTTTCAGCATTACATGCCAAGAATGATGTTTTTTCTCGGGCAAATTTCCCTGTATCATGTAGAGCCCCTCGAAGGTCGCGTATTTGATCTTGCTCCAGTTCGTACAATTGTCAAACCAGATCGGGGAGTTTCTGCACGACCCAGTTAGTATAGTTGCGTTTAATAAAGTAATTTTACGACTCGTTGCAGTTGTTTTACCATAAACATGGTAACCACTAACCACGGATGCTGCAGTCGAGTGTTGAATACATGCCGTTCAATATTCGGCATTAATCTTTTTGCCAGATATGGAACGTCACAGTCTGCGATGATCTCACTTTAAGCTCAGATATTTGGAGCTTAAGATCCCATCAGATCCAGACAATCTGTTAATAACCACAGAAACTTCAAGCTGGGCCAAATGTTCCGTAGGTTCTCAACAGCATTGTCTTTGAGGTGCTTTGCACATAGGACCCTAATTGCCTTCACATATACCCCGTCATTCCAAACAAAATCAGTGAATTTTACTGAGATTTCTTGGGACCTATCAGCACTGTGGGATAAAGACTTGCCAGAGGTAGAAGTTTGTTTTTTTACAAAAAGTCTCAAAAGCCTCAATGTCATCAATAATGATTGGATCACTAACTAAATTTTCAGGGATTAGTGGCACAACATGGTCGGGTTTCCAAAAGGATCTTATTCCATTAACACCAGACCATAAAATTTGTACACTTTCTCTGGACCGAGAATTTCGGAATTTGAACGTGGTGTTTCTATTTTTGAATATATGTATTATTCTTTATCATAGTCTCAATTACATACAATATAATAATACACAGAATATAAATATGTACATATCATACACATGATTGTATAAACATTCTAAATTTAGAAATACTAGATACTTTAATATTTCTCTCACTTCATATATCTTATAGGTGAAAAACAAATATCACCCCTATCAGATCGTTTTGAATGACGGTTAACATAAAGCTAATTATTATTAACGCATATATGCAAACATAGTAGACTCAGATCAGACGGCTACTATACAGGAGTCGCCTGAAGCGTCTGCTCAATTTACTAGAGGAATTTGATAGATCTGTTTCTTTACTTTCTAAAATGGCTACAATGTTCCACCTTCCATATTTCATTATAACATGAATATTGTCCATGAATATTAAGTAGGTATAGAAAGTTGGACCAAATATAGAACAGGGAAAGGGTTAAAAGACATGGTAAAAGTTAAGCTGGTAAAAAGTTAAACTGCATATCTCTTGACACACGCCGCTAGTTATCGGTGATCGATGATCCAATCATCGGATTAGCACCTCAGTTGATTATGTATTATGCTCAAGGCACGGTTAATCTTCACCTGTCACTTGCCACGTGCCGCAACATATCAATACTCAATCAAATATATACCGGTATGCAAACTGAAGCTGCTGAATATGGGTCTACTCTATTTGCAAAGGGGTATCTATGAGGTAAAGGGATAATTAACACTCGTTGATTTATTACAAACAAACTGTTGTATCCTGCCATGCTAAGTTGAAATATATTTGTTACTTTATAATTTGTCATATTGTTAATATCACCCCACAGTATATTTGGCAATTATTTTGTAGGGTAATTAGAATCATAAGGAATATGTCTAAACTTGGTGGAAGTGTATATATGGATAAGTGAATGATGCATGCTAATTACTGTTATGGTCCACCAGATAGTAGCAGAAGTATGACCCTTACTTTCAAATAATGCAGTGTTGGCTCTATACTACATAAAACATCAATTTTATCTCTATTTGCACAAAGTGGCAAGTTGAGCTATTGGAATCGCCCTGTGTGTGACATGTTCATAAATCAATTCTTTAAATGTCCTCCAAACTACTGACATGATTTTCAGAAAAATCCACAGCAAACAATCAATATAATAAATATATATTAAGTCCGAAACCTTCAGTACTGTCAGTACTTTGATTTATATGACCTTCTTTAGATTTACATTCTTATATTATGTTTACATTTACATTTTTCTTTAATTTCTATTCACTTGATGTCCTCTATAAAAGCTATATAAATTATGCCCTTGGGATCAAAATTGGCACACCTCAGGGTCGGCTAGTTTTCTATAGAAACATAATAGCGAAAACTTTGGAAATCTTCTCCTCTGATTGTCTGGTGAGCGATGTCAGGGCCATTCTGGCCCTCTTGTTTTAACTATTCCCCTCATATTAACATCTTTTCAGGAAATTAAATTGGAAACAGAGTAGACCCAGATCAGACGACAATAATTATCTTGAAAATGCTACTTTATGAAAATGTAGAATGTGCATCCATATTTAAAATTCCTATCATACATGCTGTTATTGGGTGATACTTGATTAAAGAAATAACCAATGGAATAATTAGTACAAACTATCGTGACTATAAACATCTCATTGATGAGATTAGCGCAAACAAGTATACTAACATTAATTATAACTTAATTTGTTATTATTATATAATTCAAACAACATTGCAATTGATTCTGGTTGTTTGATAATTAACATTATCATCGTCTATTTCATGGATTCAATGAACTCTTTCAATAAGAGTTTACAAAAACATAAATTTAATTACAAATTTAAACAATTATCAATATGTGCAGCATTTTTTCCAGCAAATATTAAACATTTTATTCTTATTGGGTTTATATGTGCTTCATATAGGGTGGAAACAGATGGACTTGTTGCAATAGCAGTATATAGGATTTTAGACATAGAGAACTGTCAAATCTGACTGGATATCTCTTTGCTTTCTTTATCTCTTGTCTCTTGTTAATTGTCAATTTTCTTAAACAGAGAACACACTTTGTTTTAATAAAATTTGATGTCTATTGCTGATATATTCCACGTATTCCTTGGTCGTTTTGGTCCCAAATGAGGCCGAAACGACCAAGGCCGAAACAACCAAGGCCGAAACGGATTGGGTCCGAAACGACCCGGTATTTATGGTATATTTATGCATTTTATAATTATATAGTCAATTTATACACAAAACACATACTGGATCTCCGATTTTGTCGTCTGTTCCCAAGGTAACAGAGGTTACGAGATGATCAACAATTTTTTAGACAAATTAGTTACGAATTAGACACGAAGTGACTAGATTTGTCCGGTTACGAAATGACAAGGTGGCGAGATGACCAGTGTTAAATTAACCGGATATGACGTATATTTGGCAGCAGCAGATACGCCCTTGAAACCATCTTGAAGTCCAAGGAAACAAAACACTAGAGCTGACCAACTCGACAGATTTATATCATCTTTCGCCTTTGAGGTGAGATCTTGACATATTGCTTGACAATTATATCTACTTGAAGGACGACGAATGGTTTCACTGTGTTAAATGGTGAACCCGGAAGTCATCCCAGAATGGGCACTATTTCATTTAGTTTTGTCTCCAATTAGTGCTTGGTAAACCGAAAACAATGATAATATACTGTCACATTAGGATACAATGTTGCATTATGCGTGATGTCATTGGTGAAATTTGTGTTTATGTATCCTAATTTGTAATCAACTTCAGTTGGCAGTACAGTAAATCCGCCAAATTTCGGACACGGCTAAAGCTCGGACAAACTTCGTCAATACTACGGATGGGTATTGCCAGAGAAAGCGTATCGCGATATATCACGATACGGGTATGGCGTATCATGATACGTCATGATTCGACACTGTTCCGCATGAATTACTTAAGTCTAAATTGTATAAATATGGCGTTTCCCATAGGGCTGTCACGGTTACTCGGTTAATCGTTGACGGTTCGGTTCGTTGTTCTAACCGGTTCAAAATTTCACTAACCGTGAACCGCCTGTAATAATTTGGGAAAGTAAATTACGCTAAAAATATCATTTTATACTGTCATTTAAGTCATTTTGTTTCCCTTCGACATGCTATGATGGAGAAAAGCGCAGGTATCGGACTATTCGGGGCTGTAAACCATATACATATCATCTGTAAACATTTCGTATTTCGTTTAATTCACGTCGAGCTACGTATCACTTTTGCTAATTGTAATTTTTAAAAAAAAACTGTCTCTAGTTCTCAAATCTAATTTAAAGGTAACACATTCTTCCACTTGTCTAACGGTGGTTTATCATGTACACATGTCTACCTAGATACGATAACGTAGCTCTATTCCTAAATAGAGCTACGATTCGCTAGCATCTCTACAATGGCGCAAAATCTAAAGTGCTTGTAAACCAGTGCGAGTCTCGAAACAGTTAATGTATTCCTTTAAAACTTATTATTTATCAATAAAAATCAGATTTTATCAGCCTACGCTATCTTATAACTTCTCTGCGGTCGATTAAAAATATTTGCAAAACCGGCCGACTTTTATTTTGATTTTGGACGCCATGACAGATCTCGCGAGATCTCGTTTTGCCATATAAGGAAACCTTACTACGGGTCGGCCATGTTGTTTAGATTGACGATTGGTGCTCGTTTTACTACGATTTCCATATATGGAAGCTATTTGCATAAAAGGTCACCTGTGACCACCCGGAGCATGGGTAATTTTTTCAAAATGGCCGACCATCTCTCGGAAACGTCGTCCGCTTAGAGTGGTAAAACTTTAATCGGAAATTACATGATTTTAAAGAAAGGTAACATAATTTTGTTAGCCCAGCGTGTTCAAAAAATCGTTTTAAATCGAAACATTGATTTATTTTTACATTTGTTGTGAAAATAAAAACGTTAAACCACCGCGTGTGATTCACATTCGGCTTGCGCCACAGTAGAGATGCTAGCATGTCGTAGCTGTAAACTGGACGTTAGTCATTATCAGTCTTACAGCTACGATATCGCATCTAATGTCTACCAATAAACCCATGTTTGTTCGTTCTCAATTTTATCCAGTTTTCCTCATATCTGTGTAGTGTGTACTATTCCTTTTACAAGCATTACGGTAAAGTGGAAGGGCATCCGAACCTGCACTTTTAGTCAGTACACATTCATAACGGAAGTTGAAAATTTCACAGTAGACCAGTCTAGCGGAAGTTGAGACTCGAAAGGTAAACACGATTCTTACTTTCACTTTCGTCATAAATCTATCAGATTGAAATGAATGGTTATATGAGTTCGGTCAACAAATGAGTAAAGCAGGATGTCAACAGGTTTTTTCCAGTCTTGTATCGGCCGAAATAGGATTTAATTTCCGAATATATAGCGCACCATGCTTTATCCTATATACAGTCTGGCACGGATGATAAACATGGCGGTTAACCGGTTACGGTTCGGTTCGGCGTTCCCGATTAACCGGTTCAAGAATTGTCTAACCGTGACAGCCCTAGTTTCCCAACAAGTTTTGAATTGGATTGATGCTTTTCTTAGCAACCGTAGGCAAACAGTAGTGGTGAACGCAGTGATCGGGATTGAATTTTGTTCTATGGGACAATGTCCCTTCCGTCAGCAAAATCAATGGGACATTTTCAAAACCAATGGGACATTTAGTAAAAAAATCTTCACAATATTCGTAAACTTGTTTTTACAAATCAGTTACACAGTCAATAATGATCACATATTATATCACTTGTATTGTAAATGTGATATGCACGAAAAGGTGAAATAAAAATTCAAGATATTTACAATAGAAGTGACTCTATTTTACACCAGTTACTTACAATATGCATATGGCCTAGAGCAAATAAGGAATATTTTCACTGAAGCCAATGTTGTACATAATATAAATGAAACTACAGAGCACAGTAATATATAAATCTCCTGAGTTTACACTGAGCCAATCTGAAGCAATGTATGTTTCAAATTTCAGGCAAATCGGTTGATTTTTTGTAAAGATATGAAAATTTGAAAACTAAAAACTAAAACATTTTAGCTGTTTTGGCGTGACATTCACTTTTTAAAATAAATGTTTTATAGAGATACAATTTTGTTATCAGTTCTTTTCATAATGTTAAATGTTTTAACAACAAAATGAACATAAATATTCATTAGACCCATTATATTATTTTCTAAACTTGTCACAAAATGGCATGTTTCCTTTAAAGATGATTTTTGTCCCAACCCTAATGGCTTAACTTGTATGCAGCTTGTAATTGAAGTTAGTTTGGCAAGTCTAACCACTTTGATTATATTCCTTTACCCTCATTTTAGATACTTGTCTAAAAGGAATAGCTTTACTTCTAACCTTCTTTCTGCTATTGCATCATAAATTCAACCCAACCCAACGGTATTTTTAACACTAGCCCACAACTATGAACAATGGTACAGTATATTGGCGATATTTCGAGCACCATCTTGAATCGGCAAAAACCTCGGATTATCGCGATGCTCGAAAGAACCGAGAGCATTTTATGTCATTTCCAAGAGCATTGTTTGATGAGGAGAGGAAGCGTATTTCTTCACAGTAAACTGTTTTAACATTATCATAAACTTCAATGCATATATAATTCATTCTTTCCTTATATAAGTGATGGCAGAAAACACCATTCACATCGGCGACCAAAGTTTCAGTATAATTTGTTTGGGTCCGTTCGACGGACCCTTCACAATAAACTCAAAACTTGTTTCAAACCATTTAGACATATCCCTAGAATAGTCGTAGCGTATAGCGTTATGTCGTCTATTTTGCATATTGTTCCATTTGTCAACATTAATTTAGTTGTTGGTGCTGAGTTGGGTGCACAAACAAACATTTTCGTTTCGTTCTCGTGCTGTTTCGTAGTAAGGAAAATCGGGGCGAGTGACCAAATTAATTAATAACCGGAACACTCGGCTTTTTTCGTCTGACATAGTTATTTTCGTTCATCTCTCGTAGCAAGAGTCTGCATGAACGAGACTGTCTAAAAGTAGCAAACATATGACGAGTAGTTACGACTGATGATATATCCTTCTATTTTGTACCAATTGGGGCCGAAAAAACAGAATGTGACAATGGCGCATACGATGGCATAATCAATGGGACATTTTTAAGTTCAATGCGCCAATGGCGCATGGCGCATGCCTTTCCCAACCACTGCATTTATATGTATGAGAAATAATATGGGTCCCAAAACTGTTCCTTGAGGGACACCTGACTTGACTTGTGCATCATCCGATCTCGTACCGTTCACCAGTGGTCTATTGCCAACTTATAGTTTGTATATAATAATATGATAGCATGAAATATCGAAATTTGTGAACACCATTTGACATTCGCGAAAACTAATGACATTTCAAGTTTGGATGAATGGCAGTTTTGAAGACTTTGATAGAGAAGCAAGAAAACTAGTTTGTATTTAAAATCTTACATGATTAGTTATTATCATTTACCTAAGGAGCTCTTTAATGTGGAGTCTCAAAAAATAGGTCAATCTTTACCTTGAAACAAGCGGACATGTTGCTAACTTTTTGTTATGATTGTTCAAAGTTAATTGTGTTGCTGATGGATATCAAGAGAGTATTTGCTCTTAAAAAACTGATTATCCGATGCAAAGATGTCATTTCTCAGTGACCTTCAGCCTTAATATAATTACAGTAGCCTTAATCTATGGACTGTACATAACGTGTTTGTTAACAGGTACAAGGTAGGTAATGCTTCGTATGTGTCATAAGAGATGAATGTCTTATCAATATTACTACCATGGTTGATTGGCGAGTTGAGAAGAGACCAAGGGGAACTGGACTGACTGCCCGGGGCCTCTAGCCTTTAATCTCTTGACACATTAAATGCTGGGGTCAAATGAAAACAGTTACTTTCAGCAGATGATTTTGATAACAAACGTTGTCTGCTTAAGATTTTCGGACCGATTTTTTTTCAGATTCTGAAATACAAACCGGTCTCAAAATGCAAAAATCGGTCCAGACCGGCGATTTTCCGGATTTCTAGAGCCCTGCTTTGTGGATTTTAATTGTACAGCAATAAATATGTTGAAAAGCACGACAATGATAGTTTCATCATGAAGCATGAATGACAGTATGTGTAGATCCATGAAAGAAAAATGTATATGCTTTGAAAGCAGTGTAGACCCAAGTCTGCTGAATTATAGACGTAGCGTCTGATCTTAATTTTGAAGCTCTTTACAGTAGCAATATTTTGTTTAATTCCTGTGAAAACCTGGGATTATTCCTTTGCATGTTTAGTATGAACTGTGGCTGTCATGACACACTAACATATTCGAATTATTCGAATATCGTTTCTGGCGGTGAGTGTTAAGAAATGAATGACGTGCTTCCGGTGTTCATGAGGTTATGCAACGCATAGCTTTACAAACAAAAGGGCTTCACGTGAATCTTTGCTCGTAAAGCTATGCGTTGCATAACCTCATGAACACCGGGAGCACATCATTTATTTCTTATATTTATATTCCATTGTATTTCTTATATTTCAACGGATTTTTTTTAAAATATTATATACCGGTCACATAATAGCAGCTATCTAGGTCGTTGCCAGGTTCGTTTCTAACGTAGTAGGATCTCAATATATGGTATGAAAAAAGTCCCAAACACATATTATAAATATAGAATGAATACAAGATTTTAATCAGTAAATTGTCCAGCTATGTTTAAAAAAAAGATTATCGAGATATTTCAAATCATATATATTTACGAAATGTTGGTATTGAAGCAATAAATGTAGGTCGCAGTGTCGAAGCCAATTTACTCACCCGCCATGCTGATCGAAAGCGGGTCACAACGTTGGATTTTATTCTTGAATTTTTCTTTGTTAACGGTAAGGACATTGACTTATTTATGCTTCACTCATTACTTGATAATATATTTTGATATGCCATGGCTGTTAAAAATGGCAATATTATGTATTCAAGCGATAATTCTCAGTAAGAAGATGCTACATTTCAAATTTTCAGGGCCGCTTGAGCGGAATTCTGGGAAAAGGAGAACCGACTCAAACCGGTATTGAAATGAACGTTCATGGGAAAATGCAACTTTCTTTTTAGAAAAAGGTTATATAAGGACGTTGCAGGGCGAATGTAAATATTATCATATTCGCTACCCAAAGAACCGAATATTGACAAATACAATTAGACATATAGGAAATTAATGAAATTAAAAGAAAAACAACATAGTTTTGCCAGAAATAATTGAAATCTGAGCGAAACATTACAGCTGTGAAACGTCTTTTTGCAGTGAGACCAAGGGAGATGACTCTTGATGGCTTCTTATGTTTACAAATCACGACACTGGGTGTTGGTCCTGTTGGATTCAACAGGCTTAATAATTGTACTCTTGCTTTGACTTTTTGCAGAAAGGTAGTCAAATGGTTCAAATACACGAAACAATTACCGAAAACAAGTTTGTTTTGATAGGACTAATTCTTAGTTTTTACGACAACCGCAAACTGTTGTTTCATAACCATGTCGTGGCCGAAAGAGATTTTCAGACTCCAACCAAATATAAAAGCGCCATCTGGAATCATTTAGGGTTTCTGACGGGACCGGAAAGTGTGCCACCACGAAATGAAGTAATACTGCCAGTTGTTGGCTCTAGCGGTTAGTTACCGGAGCGCCCCTATGTGTCTGAACGTACCCAAAATTTATTGAACAAATTTATTTGAGTTCGTTCACGATTCACCAGAAATGGACGAAACCAGCAGACTATATTCAATTAGATACAGTGTAATTCACTGTATTTTGATGGTGCTTGAAAGGTGCTTGAATTTGAATTAGTATTATTTTTATGCATATTGCCTAAAGACTACAATAGGACTGGACCGTTTACTTTTGAACAAGTTTCTATTGAGTGTTTCTAGTTTATGTGACTTTGCCAATTAAAATTCTAAACTCATATTTTTCCCTTGCTTATCAGCACATGTCCAGTAGCATTTTCATTATAAGCTTAAATATTCCTAATCCTAAATATGGACCCAGTCTGGACATGCTTTGGCTTAAGTAACTCTTATTAGCTTATGCCATAGCATGTTTATGTAACTGTATTCGTATTCGTGAATATTTATTTGTATTCGTTATACTGTATCGTGATACGTATTCGTATTCGC
Organism: Azorinus chamasolen; assembly: GCA_963576725.1. NCBI lineage: Eukaryota > Metazoa > Mollusca > Bivalvia > Cardiida > Solecurtidae > Azorinus > Azorinus chamasolen. The sequence goes on along the minus strand of OY755250.1, from coordinate 70,750,287 downwards.
TACATGGGCGTATTCTTGCAGCCCTAGTACCAATTGACTGGCATTTGTTAATAGATGGGAGCTAGATGAGACATAGCGTAATTTGTCGTCCCACCAGGAGCCCAGCTGTATGAAATGGGTCAATAAATTTAAAAAAAAAAAAAAGAACCAGAATTAAGAAAAATGGTAGATCAGAATTTGAGCAGACATCGATTTTCAGCAGTTAATGATTAATATAATGTTTTCTTGTGGTCAAAAATGGCCCCACCCCTGGGGTTATCTCAGGTGAGCGCTTCAGAACCTCATGGCTCTCTTGTTTGACAATATTTTCGCTACACATGTTCACTTGCCACAATCACTGGACATGTCTGCAACTTCTATTTTTAGCTCACCAGAGTACAAAGTGCTTAGGGTGAGCTTTTCTGATTGCCTGATGTCCGTCGTCTGTCAGTGTGTGTCATATGTCGTCAGTCGTCAACAATTTGAACCCTTAAAAATCTTCTCCTCTGAATCTACAGGGTTCTCAGCTTTCATCTTTGGCACATAGCATCATCTTTAGGTCCTCTACAAAAGTTATATAAATTATGCCCCTGGGCTCAAAATTGGCCCCGCCCCAGGGGTGCCTTGTTTTCAATAGAAACATATAGTAAAACTTTGAAAATCTCTGAATCTACAGGGTGCTCAGCTTTCATATTTGGTACATAGGATCATGTTCGGGTCCTCTACAAAAGTTATATAAATTGGGGCCCGGGTCAAAATTGGCCCGCCACATTTGTGGGCAGTTTTCAATAGAAACATATTGAAAACTTTGAAAATCTTCTCGTCTGAAACTGGAAGGTTAATCTCAGCTTTCGTATTTGGCTCATAGCATCATGTTCAGGTCCCCTACAAATTTTTCTAAATTATTTTCCCGTGGTCAAAATTGGCCCGCCCCAGGGTCGGCTAGTTTTCTATAGAAACATAAAATGAAAACTTTGAAAATCTTCTCCTGATTGTCTGGTTAGCGCTTCAGGGCCATTCTGGCCCTCTTGTTAGAATTTAGCGGCATCTATGGTTGGAACTATAGACCCAAGTGAAGTCGCTCACAGATACCTGAAATCAGGTCAAGGTCACTGTTTTGAAACATTGGCTGTCATTAAAATGTTGTTATAACTACATGGGCGAGACTATTTATATTTGGTATGCAGATAGCTTGGGTGAAGGCCTTTCAGTTGATACAAGGATACAGTCAAGAAATTGGGTCAAGATCAACCAAAAAAATCTGGCTTTAATGCGGTTTCCGCATTTTTTTGCTTGTTAATTATATTGCATGAACACATACTTCTGTTTAATTATATTGCATGAGCACATACTTCTGTTTAATTATATTGCATGAACACATACTTCTGTTTAATTATACTTCTGTTTAATTATATTGCATGGACACATACTTCTGTTTAATTATATTGCATGGACACATACTTCTGTTTAATTATATTGCATGAACACATACTTCTGTTTAATTATATTGCATGAACACATACTTCTGTTTAATTATATTGCATGAGCACATACTTCTGTTTAATTATATTGCATGAACACATACTTCTGTTTAATTATATTGCATGAACACATACTTTTGTTTTTCTTTGCAGAAACTACAATATAAAGCAAACACCAGACCCTGATCAGACTGCTACTACAGGAACCATCTGATCTTGATCTTCTCTGTTTGAAAATATATGAGGGGAAAGTGTTGAGCAAAACGAGTAAACATTAATGAAAGTAGAAAGGGTATTTATGGAATAAAGGGTTAATGATAGACATGTATTATATTGTAAGGAATCATGCTTACCATTGTATGGAATCATGCCTACCATTGTATGGAATCATGATTAACATTGTAAGGAATCATGCTTATCATTGTATGGAATTATGCTTACCATTGTAAGGAAGCATGCTTACCATTGCCTGGAATCATGCTTACCATTGTATGGAATCATGCTTAACATTTTATGGAATTATGCTTACCATTGTATGGAATCATGATTAACATTGTATGGAATTATGCTTACCATTGTATGGAATCATGCTTACCATTGTATGGAATTATGCTTACCATTGTATGGAATCATGATTAACATTGGATCACTATTTCCTCTCCTATTTTTAGAATGGCGTCATCAACACACAGACTGAAGGATGAGAACTATCTCAATTGGTTACGTGACAGTATGGCACTCCTGTTTCTAAAGGAAGGTATTGAAGACTTCACAGACAAGAGAGTGTTAGATTTGCACGATGAGTTGCTTGGAATTGTGGCTCAGCAACTGTCTCCGCAGCAATCTTCATCCTGCAATTCCTGTACCCATCAAAATGTGGAACGACACAACCGCTCCTGGAGAGTTAGGTGCCAGACCAATGTCTGCAACATATGGATGAAAGAGATCTTAAAAAAACATACCAATGCAACAAACATTGCAAGCACCAACTTGAAGCCCCAACTTTGGCCAACCAATTCCTGGGAAGTGGCCAAATGTTTCCTTCCTCGTGGAAGTGAGAATGTTACAGCTGCGAAGGATGCCGACGTGGCAGCTGCTTTGAAATTGATGTTGTCTTGTACATTCATGTACAAATTCTTCTCAGACCTCCGCTTCGTGGATGAGGTGAGATTCTTTAGAAATTTTTTTTGTGCATTCCAACACTAACATAACTAGACAGTTCTTATTTATTTGACTGTTTGAGTAGCAAAGTACCTTACTGCAATGATTGCTGCCATTTGTTACACTACTACTTTTTTGGCCAGACAAAAACAGAGTCTGTCAGTTGCTTACAGAGGGTGCTTATCTAAACCCATGTGCATACACATCTTGGTTATTATCCGTCAGCACACTTATTTGAGGGGGTATACTGGAATCACACTGGCCAGCGGTCGATCTGGCATGCAGGTGATCATTTGGTTCATATGTCTGTCCGAACACCTGCATTTGAACATGGGTAGCTGGGTCGCGAACTTGTCCCTATCACCTCCTTTCAGAATTTATAATCTTCACAACAGCAGGTGTTAAGTGCTTGTGTGGCGGCTGTAAAACGTCACCCCGTACTTCATTCTCAGTGTTGTTATATCTTCTGATCCTTCGAGATCATGAATTTTAGTACTTATTGTTCTGGAAATTGAATACCATTTAAGCCGGTGCTAGGGGGTGTGAGCAGTGTTGCACTTTCAAATACTGTTTATGAACAGACTCAATAAAACCGAGTCTGCAATTTTCTCTTTTTGTGTTGCAATTTTTGCTCTCGGGGGATCACCTCCTTTCAGAATTTAGTAAATGTACAAGACTAACTTTTCATGTGTTTACAGCTGAGCATTGCAAAATTATCTCCCCTTGAACTTTGAGAATTTTATGTCATTTTGGCTTGAAACTCGGGTATTTGGATTTACGATCAAGGATGCTCTGCGGGAATATTCCGTCGCCTTTAGTGATAGTTCTAATTACCTCCGGAATTTTTTTGCTCATCTGAGTATACTCATGTAAACTTTTGTCATGGCCCACCGTCCGGCATCTGGCCATCGATAATTGCTTTAAAAGACATCTGCTCTAAAACCACTCGGCAAAATATAGCATCAATCTTAGTATCACACTCTATTAAGATTGGAAAAGAATCTGGATACATGTAGAACCTTGGAAAAGAATCTGGATACATGTAGAACCTTGGAAAAGAATCTGGATACATGTAGAACCTTGGATAAGAATCTGGATACATGTAGAACATTGGTTGAAATGGCAACCAAAAGAAATTTTTTTTAAGCATCTCCATAACCAGTGGTCAGAATTGAATGATTCGAATTGTAATTGGTAGGAATAGTCTTCTAGTGACCTTGACCTTTGACTTCAAGGTCAAAGCTATATGGGGGAAACTATTGTCAGTGCTGAAACGTTTTTGTCATTTGACCAAGGGCATAGAACTAGATATTTAGCCCGTGGATGTGTAATCATGAGTAGAAGTTTCAGGTACCATGTGGACATTCTAGTATGTGATTTTGACATGTGACCTAGAGGGCAAATCTGTATATGTTATACTCAGGGTGAGCTTTTGTGATCGCTTGATGTCCGTCGTGCTTCGTCCGTCGTCGGGCGTCAACAATTTGAACCTTTAAAAATCTTCTCCTCTGAATCTACAGGGTTCTCAGCTTACATCTTTGGTACATAGCATCATCTTTAGGTCCTCTACAAAAGTTATATAAAATTTGCCCCTGGGGTCAAAATTGGCCCCGCCCCAGGGGTGCCTTGTTTTCTATTGAAATACATAGTAAAACTTTGAAAATCTTCTCCTCTGAATCTACAGGGTTCTCAGCTTTCACAGGGTTACAGATAAGGTTTTGATGCATTTAGGTATTTACTCCTTGATTTTTTACAGAATTGGGTATTTGCAATTTTCAATGGGTATTAGCAATTTTCGTAATTGGGTATTATTCATATTATTAATAGGTATTCTAAATTTTGTTTGCTTTTTGCTATATTTATTTGCTTTATGTTACTCATTGTTTTGAAAAACAATTGCTTTTTCCACAATTTTAATTGGGTAAATACCCCAATACTCCCCTTATCTGTAACCCTGTTTCATATTTGGCACACAGCATCATGTTCAGGTCCTCTACAAAAGTTATATAAATTATGCCCCTTGGGTCAAAATTGGCCCGCCCCAAGGGTAGCCAGTTTTGAATAGAAACATATAGTGACAACTTTGAAAATCTTCTCCTCTGAATCTACAGGGTTCTCAGCTTTCATATTTGGCACATAGCATCATGTTCAGGTCCTCTACAAGAGTTATATAAATTATCGCCCTGGGGTCAAAATTGGCCCCGCCCCAGGGGTAGCCAGATTTCAGTAGAAACATAGTGACAACTTTGAAAATCTTCTCCTCTGAATCTACAGCATTCTCAGCTTTCATATTTGGCACATAACATAATGTTCAGGTCCTCTACAAAAGTTATAAAAATTATGGTCTTGGGGTCAAAATTGGCCCCATCCCAGGGGTAGCCAGTTTTGAAAAGAAACATATAGTGACAACTTTGAAAATCTTTTCTTCTGAATCTGCATCGTTCTCAGCTTTCATATTTGGCACATAGCATCATGTTCAGGTCCTCTACAAAAGTTATATAAATTATGGCCCTGGGGTCAAAATTGGCCCCACCCCAGGGGTAGCCAGTTTTGAATAGAAACATATAGTGACAACTTTGAAAATCTTTTCTTCTGAATCTACAGCGTTCTCAGCTTTCATATTTGGCTCATAGCATCATGTTCAGGTCCTCTACAAAAGTGATATAAATTATGCCCCTGGGGTCAAAATTGGCCCCTCCCCAGGGATGGTCAGTTTTGAATAGAAACATATAGTGAAACTTTGAAAATCTTCTCCTCTGAAACTGGAAGGTTCTCAGCTTTCATATTTGGCACATAGCATCATGTTCAGGTCTTCTACAAAAGTTATATACATTATGCACCTGGAGTCAAAATTGGCCCCGCCCCAGGGGTGGCCAGTTTTCAATAGTTCTAAACATATAGTGACAACTTTGAAAATCTTCTCCTCAGAAACTGGAATGTTCTCAGCTTTCATATTTGACACATAGCATCATGTTCAAGTCCTCTACAAGAGTTATATAAATTATGCCCCCAGGGTCAAACTTGGCCCCGCCCCAGGTGTAGCCAGTTCGCAATAGAAAAATATAGTGTAAAATTTGAAAATATTTTCCTCAGAAACTGGAAGGTTCTCAGCTTTCATATTTGACACATAGCATCATGTTCAAGTCCTCTACAAGAGTTATATAAATTATGCCCCCAGGGTCAAAATTGGCCCCGCCCCAGGTGTAGCCAGTTCGCAATAGAAAAATATAGTGTAAAATTTGAAAATATTTTCCTCAGAAACTGGAAGGTTCTCAGCTTTCATATTTGGCACATAGCATCATGTTCAGGGCCTCTACAAAAGTTGTATAAATTATACCCCTTGGATCAAAATTGGCCCGCCCCAGGGGTGGCTAGTTTTCTCTAGAAACATATAGTGAAAACTTTGAACATCTTCTCCTCTGATTGCCTGGTGAGCGATGTCAGGGCCATTCTGGCCCTCTTGTTTCAGATCCTACCTCTCTGAATAAATCTACTGATAAGGAGCATTAATTAGAGAAAAGGAAAATTTCAGAATTGTGTAGATTTCAAACCATTGTGATAAATAGAGCATTTGCTCTATAGGAGTAAATTAACTCTTATACAAACCACATATAAAGTCACATACCGGTATGCATCAGATCAGAATCCAAACTGTGTGCTAATTTCGTTCAAGTCCTGCTAAGCAGTGATAGGGTTGTCATCTGTTAGAAATGTTGTCTGCTTATTCAAAGAGTTAAATCTGGGTCTACTCTGTTTGCAAATGTGTAAAAAGATGTTTATATGAGGGAAAGGGTTATTTAGAGAAAAGGAAAATTTCAGAATTGTAAAGATTTGAAACCATTGTGATAAATAGTGCATTTACTCCTATGGAGCAAATGCTATATTTATCACAAAGGCAAATGCTCTATTTGTCATAATGGTTTCATAAAGTGACTATTATACCTCTTTGAATAAATCTACTGATAATGAGCATTAATTAGAGAAAAGGAAAATTTCAGAATTGTGTAGATTTGAAACCATTGTGATAAATAGAACATTTACTCCTATGGAGCAAATGCTCTATTTATCACAAAGGCTTTTTAGCTCACCAGAGCACAAAGTGCTCAGGGTGAGCTATTGTGATCGCCCGTTGTCCGTCGTCCGTCGGCGTGCGTCGTCCGTCGTTCGTCGTCCGTCGTCAACAATTTGAACCTTTAAAAATCTTCTCCACTTTCATCTTTGGCACATAGCATCATATTCAGGTCCTCTACAAAAGTTATATAAATTATGCCCCTGGGGTCAAAATTGACCCCGCCCCAGGGGTGCCTTGTTAGCTCACCTGAGCCAAAGGCTCAGGTGAGTTATTGTGACCGCGATCCGTCCGTCGTCCGGCGTCCGTCGTCCGTCCACATTTTCAAACGACATCTCCTCTGAAACTACTGACCGGATTTTAACCAAATTTTGTCAGAAGCATCAGTGGTTAGGGGGAACGAAATGTTGTTCACATAATGACCCCCGGGCCAAAAATGGCCCCGCCCTAGGGCTTATCAGTTTGTCATAGGAAAATCTTTAAAAATCTTCTTCTCTGAAATTGTAAGGCCTAGACTTTTGATATTTGGCATGTAGCATGATCTTATGGTCCTCTACAAAGATTGTTCAAATTATGACCCCAGGGCCAAAAATGGCCCCGCCCAAGGGCTTATCAGTTTTTCATAGGAAAATCTTTAAAAATCTTCTTCTCTGAAACTGTAAGGCCTAGACCTTTGATATTTGGTATGTAGCATGATCTAATGGTCCTCTACAAAGGTTGTTCAAATTATGACCCCCGGGCCAAAAATGGCCCCGCCCTAGGGCTTATCAGTTTTTCATAGGAAAATCTTTAAAAATCTTCTTCTCTGAAACTGTAAAGCCTAGACTTTTGATATTTGGCATGTAGCATCATCTTATGGTCCTCTACAAAGATTGTTCAAATTATGACCCAGGGGCCAAAAATGACCCCGCCCAAGGGCTTATCAGTTTTTCATAGGAACATCTTTAAAAATCTTCTTCTCTGAAACTGTAAAGCTTAGACTTTTGATATTTGGTATGTAGCATGATCTTATGGTCCTCTACAAAGATTGTTCAAATTATGACCCCAGGGCCAAAAATGGCCCCGCCCGAATGCTTATCAGTTTTTCATAGGAAAATCTTTAAAAATCTTCTTCTCTGAAACTGTAAGGCCTAGACCTTTGATATTTGGTATGTAGCATGATCTAATGGTCCTCTACAAAGATTGTTCAAATTATGACCCAAGGGCCAAAAATGGCCCCACCCAAGGGCTTATCAGTTTTTCATAGGCAAATCTTTAAAAATCTTCTTCTCTGAAACTGTAAGGCCTAGACCTTTGATATTTGGCATGTAGCATGGTCTAATGGTCCTCTACAAAAATTGTTCAAATTATGACCCTGGACCGAAAATGGCCCCGCCCAAGGGCTTATCACTTTTTCATAGGAAAATCTTTAAAAATCTTTTTGTCTGAAACTGTTAGGCCTATACCTTTGATATTTGGCATGTAGCATGATGTAATGGTTCTCTACAAAGATTGTTCAAATTATGACTCCTGGGCCAATATGGCCCACCCAAGGGCTTATCAGTTTTTCATAGGAAAATCTTTAAAAATCTTCTGAAACTGTAAGGCCTATACCTTTGATGTTTGGTATGTAACATGATCTAATGGTCCTATACAAATATGTAGCTTGGCTTGTGGTCCTCTGCCAAGAATGTTCAACCTACGGCCCTGGCCTCTGGGCAAAACTTGGCCCTGCCTTGGTGCTTATCAGTTTTTCATGGGAAAAATATGAAATTTTATTTTTCTCTGAAACCATTAGGCTTTGACCTTTAATTAATGGCATACTGCTTTGCCTTGTGGTTCTCTATCAATGTTATACAAAAGATGACTTCTTGGTAAAAAATGGCCCTGCCCCTTGGGTTATCTCAGGTGAGCGCTTCAGGGCCTCATGGCCCTCTTGTTTTCAATAGAAACATATAGTAAAACTTTGAAAATCTTCTCCTCTGAAACCAGAAGCTTCTCAGCTTTCATAATTGGCACATAGCATCATGTTCAGGTCCTCTACAAAAGTTATATAAATTATAGCCCTGGGGTCAAAATTGGCCCCGCCCCAGGGGTGGGCAGTTTTCTATAGAATCATATAGTGCAAACTTTGAAAATCTTCTTCTCTGAAACTGGAAGACTCTCAGCTTTCATATTTGGCACATAGCATCATGTTCAGGTCCTCTACAAAAGTTATATAAATTATGGCCCCTGGGTCAAAATTGGCCCCGCCCCAGGGATGGGCAGTTTTCAATAGAAACAAATAGTGAAATCTTTGAAAATCTTCTCCTCTGAAACTGGAAGGCTCTCAGCTTTCATATTTGGCACATAGCATCATGTTCAGGTCCTCTACAAAAAATATATAAATTATGGCCCCTGGGTCGAAATTGGCCCCGCCCCAGGGATGGGCAGTTTTCAATAGAAACAAATAGTGAAATCTTTGAAAATTTTCTCCTCTGAAACTGGAAGGCTCTCAGCTTTCATATTTGGCACATAGCATCATGTTCAGGTCCTCTACAAAAGTTATATAAATTATGGCCCCAGGGTCAAAATTGGCCCCGCCCCAGGGGTGGGCAGGTTTCAAAAGAAACAAATAGTGAAATCTTTGAAAATCTTCTCGTCTGAAACTGGAAGGTTCTCAGCTTTCATATTTGGCACATAGCATCATGTTCAGGTCCTCTACAAAAGTTATATTATTTATGGCCCCGGGGTTAAAATTGGCCCCACCCCAGAGTTGGGCAGTTTTCAATAGAAACAAATAGTGAAATCTTTGAAAATCTTCTTGTCTGAAACTGGAAGGTTCTCAGCTTTAATATTTGGCACAGAGCATCATGTTCCGGTCCTCTACAAAGGTTATATAAATTATGGCCCTGGGGTCAAAATTGGCCCCGCCCCAGGGGTGGGCAGTTTTCAATAGAAACAAATAGTGAAATCCTTGAAAATATTTTCCTCTGAAACTGGATGGTTCTCAGCTTTCATATTTTGCACATAGCATCATGTTCAGGTCTTTTACAAAAGTTATATAAAGTATGGCCCCGGGGTCAAAATTGGCACCGCCCCAGGGGTGGGCAGTTTTCAATAGAAACAAATAGTGAAATCTTTGAAAATCTTCTTCTCTGAAACTGGAAGGCTCTCAGCTTTCATATTTGGCACAGAGCATCATGTTCAGGTCCTCTACAAAAGTTCTATAAATCATGACCCTGGGGTCAAAATTGGCCCTGCCACAGGGGTAGTAGACAGTTTTCAATAGAAACATATTGAGAAAACTTTGAAAATCTTCTTCTCTGAAACTGGAAGGTTAATCTCAGCTCTCATATTTGGCTCATAGCATCGTGTTCAGGTCCCCTACAAGTTTTTCTAAATTAATTCCCTGGGGTCAAAATTGGCCAGCCCCAGGGCCGGCTAGTTCTCTATAGAAACATATAGTGAAAACTTTGAAAATCTTCTCCTCTGATTGTCTGGTGAGCGCTTCAGGGCCATTCTGGCCCTCTTGTTTCAGATCATACCTCTTTGAATAAATCTACTGATAAGGAGCATTAATTATAGAAAAGGAAAATTTCAGAATTGTGTAGATTTGAAACCATTGTGATAAATAGAACATTTACTCCTCTGGAGCATTTGCTCTATTTCAGGGGTTTTTCACCTTCTATGACAGAGGCCTATACAAGGCCCCTTCCCAATTGAAAATTTCTTTAAAATCATGCAGTTTTCCCAAAAATTCAAACTTACACCAGCTTTTTTGTTTCCCAAATCAGCAATTTTAGCGATAATTCTTCCCAAAATCAGCAGCCTAAGGCCCCTTCCCAATTAAGAGAGAAAAATCCCTGTATTTATCACAATGGTTAGCAAATGCTCTATTTATCACAAAGGCTTTTTTCAGATCCTACCTCTTTGAATAAATCTACTAATAAGGAGCATTAATTAGAGAAAAGGAAAATTTCAGAATTGTGTAGATTTCAAACCATTGTGATAAATAGAGCATTTGCTCTATAGGAGTAAATAAACTCATATACAAACCACATATAAAGTTACATACCGGTATGCGTCATATCAGAATCCATACTGTGTGCTGATTTCGGTCAAGTCATGCTAAGCAGTGATAGGGTTGTCATCTGTTAGAAATGTCTGCTTATTCAAAGAGGTAAATCTGGGTCTACTCTGTTTGCAAATCCGTGAAAACATGTTTATATGAGGGAAAGGGTTAATTAGAGTAAAGGAAAATTTCAGAATTGTGTAGATTTGAAACCATTGTGATAAATAGAGCATTTACTCCTATGGAGCAAATGCTCTGTTTATCACAATGGTTTCATAATGTGACTGTTACAGAGGCGTAGAACAAAGTTTTTTTTAGATCCTACCTTTTTAGCTCACCAGAGCACAAAGTGCTCAGGGTGAGCTTTTGTGATCGTCCGTTGTCCGTCGTCTGTCGGCGTGCGTCGATCGTCGTCAACAATTTGTACCTTTAAAAATCTTCTTCTCTGACTCTACAGGGATCTCAACTTTCATCTTTGGCACATAGCATCATATTCAGGTCCTCTACAAAAGTTATATAAATTATACCCCTGGGGTCAAAATTGACCCCGCCCCAGGGGTGCCTTGTTTTCAATAGAAACATATAGTAAAACTTTGAAAATCTTCTCCTCTGAAACCAGAAGCTTCTCAGCTTTCATAATTGGCACATAGTATCATGTTCAGGTCATCTACAAGAGTTATATAAATTATGGCCCTTGGGTCAAAATTGGCCCCGCCCCAGGGTAGGGCAGTTTTCAATAGAATCATATAGTGCAAACTTTGAAAATCTTCTCCTCTGAAACTGGAAGGTTCTCAGCTTTCATATTAAGCACATAGCATCATATTCAGATCCTCTACAAAAGTTATATAAATTTTGGCCCAGGGGTCAAAATTGGCCGCGGCCCAGGGGTGGGCAGTTTTGAATAGAAACAAAAAGTGAAATCTTTGAAAATCTTCTTCTCTGAAACTGGAAGACTCTCAGCTTTCATATTTGGCGCATAGCATCATGTTCAGGTCCTTTACAAAAGTTATATAAATTATGGCCCCCAGGATCAAAATTGGCCCCGCTCCAGGGGTAGGCAGTTTTCAATAGAAACAAATAGTGAAATCTTTGAAAATCTTCTCCTCTGAAACTGGAAGGTTCTCAGCTTTCATATTTGGCACATAGCATCATGTTCCGGTCCTCTACAAAAGTTATATAAATAATGGCCCCGGGGTCAAAATTGGCCCCGCCCCAGGGGTGGGCAGTTTTCAATAGAAACAAATAGTGAAATCTTTGTAAATCTTCTTGTCTGAAACTGGAAGGTTCTCAGCTTTCATATTTGGCACAGAGCATCATGTTCAGGTCCTCTACAAAAGTTATATAAATTATTGACCCAGGGTCAAAATTGGCCCGCCCCAGGGGTGGGCAGTTTTCAATAGAAACAAAGAGTGAAATCTTTGAAAATCTTCTTCTCTGAAACTGGAGGGCTCTCAGCTTTCATATTTGGCACATAGCATCATGTTCAGGTTCTCTACAAATGTTATGTAAATTATGGCCCCTGTGTCAAAATTGGCCCCGCTCCAGGGGTGGGCAGTTTTCAATAGAAACAAATAGTGAAATCTTTGAAAATCTTTTCCTCTGAAACTGGAAGGTTCTCAGCTTTCATATTTGGCAAATAGTATCATGTTCAGGTCTTCTACAAAAGTTATATAAAATATGGCCCCGGGGTCAAAATTGGCCCCACCCCAAGGGTGGGCAGTTTTTAAAAGAAACAAATAGTGAAATCTTTGAAAATCTTCTTCTCTGAAACTGGAAGGCTCTCAGCTTTCATATTTGGCACATAGCATCATGTTCAAGTCGTCTACAAAAGTTATATAAATTATGGTCTCGGGGTCAAAATTGGCCCCGCCCCAGGGGTGGACAGTTTTCAATGGAAACAAATAGTGAAATCTTTGAAAATCTTCTTCTCTGAAACTGGAAGGCTCTCAGCTTTCATATTTGGCACAGAGCATTATGTTCAGGTCCTCTACAAAAGTTGTATAAATTATGACCCTGGGGTCAAAATTGGCCCTGCCACAGGGGTAGGCAGTTTTCAATAGAACTATATCGAGAAAACTTTGAAAATCTTCTTCTCTGAAACTGGAAGGTTAATCTCAGCTTTCATATTTGGCTCATAGCATCATGCTCAGGTCCCCAACAAGGTTTTTCTAAATTATTCCCCTGGGGTCAAAATTGGCCCACCCCAGGGCCGGCTAGTTCTCTATTGAAACATATAGTGATAACTTTGAAAATCTTCTCCTCTGATTGTCTGGTGAGCGCTTCAGGGCCATTCTGGCCCTCTTGTTTAATAAATCTTCTGATAAGGAGCATGAATTAGAGAAAAGGAAAATTTCAGAATGTGTAGATTTGAAACCATTGTGATAAATAGAGCATTTGCTCCATATGAGTAAATTTACTCATATACAAACTGCATACAAAGTTACATAACGGTATGCGTCAGATCAGAAACCAAACTGTGTGCTAATATCAGTCAAAGTACAAAAATGAGTCATGCAGGAAATACCACATACAGAACAAACACTCGCCCGAACAGCAACACAAGGAAACAGCAAATGTACATGGGTAGAAAAAACAACAAGAGACGCACAAAGACAAAACAAACATTCAATAGGAGGAAGATGGAAGTACCGCCTTGGAACGGTCAGTGACAAAAGTCACCGGGGGTTTAAACCGGTTTATGGGCGCCCAACCTCACCCTTATTCCATCCCCATCCTAAAAGACAAACAGTGTAAATAAACGTATCCCCTCTCCGACTAATCTACAACAACCGCGACAGCAAATACAGTGGTAAAGTGCATGTATAACAAAAAAACATTTAATTGAACATACTGTATCCACCTATCGCTAGTGTACTCAATGATTGAGCTGCAAACAGAGTAACTGTAGAAAAGTAATAAAGGGTACGACAAAAATGAAATAGTACAGATATCCGACGTTCTCCTTCCATTTCTGGATTTAAGAGGTCGCCTTCATAGAGTACTAAACCTTTCTTGTCGGCGTACATGCAAAGAGGCCAGCGTGATTGCCAACTGTAAAAGGGTTCACAACCAAACATGCAGTATGTTGTAATAATACAGGATCATATCCCTTTTTAATGAATTGTTTTATATATTTGATGAACAAAGTGAGAAAATGGGTATGTCCAATAATTCTACGAAGTTTGTAAATCACATCACCATAAAATTCAGGATGTGAAATACCGTGTCGCAAAAGTACCTTGAGATTACATTTGTACTTGCCAATAAGCGAGAGATTTCGATAGTAAAATTTAGAGAAAGTTTTTCTTAGTTTATGGTATCTATATCCTTGTTTAAGCAGTTTTTCAGTTAAAATGAGATTTCGACTGTTAAAATCGTCAATAGATGAACAAGCTCTAGCAAAACGAATAAGTTGAGATATATAAACCCCGTAAGATGGAGCACGGGGAACATCCCCGTCAAGATGAGGAAAATTTACAATATTAAAATCAAGTCATGCTAAGCAGTGATAGGGTTGTCATCTGTTAGAAATTTTGTCTCTTATTCAAAGAGGTAAATCTGGGTCTACTTTGTTTGCAAAATTAGCGTGAAAACACGTTTATATGAGGGAAAGGGTTAATTAGAGAAAAGGAAAATTTCAGAATTGTGTAGATTTGAAACCATTGTGATAAATAGAGCATTTACTCCTATGGAGCAAATGCTCTATTTATCACAATGGTTTAATAAAGTGACTATTACAGAGGCGTAGAAAGGCGTTTTTATGGAGCAAAGAGTATTCTATTAGCCGGCAGAGCACAAATCTGGTCAGACAGCTCCTATAAAAACCATCTGATACGGGTCTGTTCTGTTTGCAAATGCATCAAATCACATTTATATGAAGGAAAGGGTTTTAAAGGTCCAAAAATTTATTAAAGATCGACTGCTTCCTGGCCCTTTTCAACAGAATTAAGACCAACAGGTATGGCACAGAGTTTGGATCCACAAAGGGTCAAATAACACCCAACAAAACAGGTGTCCAGTTTTGTTTAGAAACATACATGTACAGTCCACTCTCCTTATGGCGAACTCGCTTGACACAAATTTCTCGTTGACACGAAGTTTTTGTAAAGTGCCAACTTTTCTTCCTATATATTCTATATAAATTTAGGTTTTTAAGACGAGTTCTAACTGATCACGTTTTTGTTAAGTGGAAGTCATTTTCCGTCCCCAAAGTGTTTGTTTGCATGTAATTATCGGTGTTTGTATCGAAGTCGCACCTCGAGGTGTGAATTGGACCGTTTGATCCGACCCTGGCAAAGTACGCCAGGTGATCGCGAGACACGTAATTACAGTGTTTTGTGGGTAAACAATCACTGATGTCAGATAATTATTCGAACTGTGGAACAATGCCGCATTGAGTGAACGTTATTTAGTAAAATGACACCTTACCGTTCATTCGTCCTAGGTGTCAATCATGACTACTGTAGTAAGAAAGATAACTCTCAAGCGTCCTCGCTTCCGGACGATTTTGTAGAGATTGGATACAAAGTAAGACCTGTTCCTTATTTTATTACCAATACATGCAGTTCAACATTGAATTTAATTTGTCACTTGAGTAATAGCGAAACAGCTCACGACGAAACATGTAAAATGGTGACTACATTTTGAAACGTCTGGTTTCCCGAATAAGGCCGTTCTCTTAGATGTACCCGGAGTACACGACTTGGCAACCAGCTAGTTCACGTGTGATTGCGTATTTCCGGTGCCCGTTTAGGAAAAGGGATTTCCCATAGAAATGGCGTAAACAAACGATTCGCTTTAAAAATCGCCAAACCAACGGTGATTAATTCAATGATAAAGGCATAAGGGATCTGAAATTGGATAGGGCCTTGTAAATTACGGCATAGTGTCATTAATGGAGGGTAGGAAAGACAGAATTTTGTTCTCGCAGTAATGGATCAACACGCACATGTACAATTTTATTTACACAGAGTGCGATTCTTTTACATAATGTGAAGACTAAACTGTACAAGCACATTAGTATGCTTGTAATATGGCAGCTTGTTTAAGGTGAACGTAATGGAAGAAACAGGATTATTTTAGCTCACCAGAGCACTTTTGTGCTCAGGGTGAGCTTTTGTGTTCGCTTGATGTCCGTCGTGCGTCGTCTGTCGTCGGGCGTCAACAATTTGAACCTTTAGAAAATCTTCTCCTCTGAATCTACAGGGTTCTCAGCTTTCATCTTTGATACATAGCATCATCTTTAGGTCCTCTACAAAAGTTATATAAATTTTGCCCCTGGGGTCAAAATTGGCCCCGCCCCAGGGGTACCTTGTTTTCTATTGAAATATATAGTAAAACTTTGAAAATCTTCTCCTCTGAATCTACAGGGTTCTCAGCTTTCATATTTGGCACATAGCTTCAAGTTCAGATCCTCTACAAAAGTTATATTTAAATTATGCCCCTAGGGTCAAAATTGGCCCCGCCCTAGGGGTAGCCAGTTTTCAATAGAAACAGTGACAACTTTGAAAATCTTCTCCTCTGAATCTACAGGGTTCTCAGCTTTCATATTTGGCACATAGCATCATGTTCAGGTCCTCTACAAGAGTTGTATAAATTATGGTCCTGGGGTCAAAATTGGCCCCGCCCCAGGGGTAGCCAGATTTCAATAGAAACATATAGTGACAACTTTGAAAATCTTCTCCTCTGAATCTACAGTGTTCTCAGCTTTCATATTTGGCACATAGCATCATGATCAGGTCCTCTACAAAAGTTATATAAATTATGCCCCTAGGGTCAAAATTGGCCCCACCCTAGGGGTAGCCAGTTTTGAATAGAAATATATAGTGACAATTTTGAAAATCTTTTCTTCTGAATCTACAGGGTTCTCAGCTTTCATATTTGGCACATAGCATCATGTTCAGGTCCTCTACAATTATTAGCTCACCTGAGCCAAAGGCTCAGGTGAGTTATTGTGACCGCGATCCGTCCGTCGTCCGGCGTCCGGTGTCCGGCGTCCGGCGTCCGTCGTCCGGCGTCCGTCGTCCGTCCACATTTTCAAACGACATCTCCTCTGAAACTACTGACCCGATTTTAACCAAAATTTGTCAGAAGCAACAGTGGTTAGGGGGAACGAAATATTGTTCACATTATGACCCCCGGGCCGAAAATGGCCCCGCCCTAGGGCTTATCAGTTTGTCATAGGAATATCTTTAAAAATCTTCTCCTCTGAAACTGTAAGGCCTAGACTTTTGATATTTGGCATGTAGCATGATCTTATGGTCCTCTACAAAGATTGTTCAAATTATGACCCCCGGGCCAAAAATGGCCCCGCCCAAGGGCTTATCAGTTTTTCATAGGAAAATCTTTAAAAATCTTCTTCTCTGAAACTGTAAGGCCTAGACCTTTGCTATTTGGTATGTAGCATGATCTAATGGTCTTCTACAAAGATTGTTCAAATTATGACCACCGGGTCAAAAATGGCCCCGCCCAAGGGCTTATCAGTTTTTCATAGGAAAATCTTTAAAAATCTTCTTCTCTGAAACTGTAAGGCCTAGACTTTTGATATTTGGTATGTAGCATGATCTTATGGTCCTCTACAGAGATTGTTCAAATTATGACCCCCGGGCCAAAAATGGCCCCGCCCAAGGGCTTATCAGTTTTTCATAGGAAAATCTTTAAAAATCTTCTTCTCTGAAACTGTAAGGCCTAAACCTTTAATATTTGGTATGTAGCATGATCTAATGGTCCTCTACAAAGATTGTTCAAATTATGACCCCTGGGCCAAAAATGGCCCCGCCCAAGGGCTTATCAGTTTTTCATAGGAAAATCTTTAAAAATCTTTTTGTCTGAAACTGTAAGGCCTAGACCTTTGATATTTGGCATGTAGCATGGTCTAATGGTCCTCTACAAATATTGTTCAAATTATGACCCTGGGCTGAAAATGGCCCCGCCCAAGGGCTTATCAGTTTTTCATAGGAAAATCTTTAAAAATCTTCTGAAACTGTAAGGCCTAGACCTTTGATGTTTGGTATGTAACATGATATAATGGTCCTATACAAATATGTAGCTTGGCTTGTAGTCCTCTGCCAAGAATGTTCAACTTACGACCCTGGCCTCTGGGCAAAACTTGGCCCTGCCTTGGGGCTTATCAGTTTTTCATGGGAAAAATATGAAATATTATTTTTCTCTGAAACCGTTGCTTAGACCTTTAATTAATGGCATACTGCTTTGCCTTGTTGTTCTCTACCAATGTTGTACAAATGATGACTTCTTGGTCAAAAATGGCCCCGCCACTTTGGTTATCTCAGGTGAGCGCTTCAGGGCCTCATGGCCCTCTTGTTTTTATAAATTATGCCCATAGGGTCAAAATTGGTCCCGCCCCAGGGGTGGGCAGTTTTGAATAGAAACATATAGTGAAACTTTGAAAATCTTCTCCTCTGAAATTGGAAGGTTTTCAGCTTTCATATTTGGCACATAGCATCATGTTCAGGTCCTCTACAAAATTTGTATAAATTATGCCACTGGGGTCAAAATTGGCCCTGCCCCAGGGGTAGCCAGTTTTCAATAGAAATATATAGTGAAAACTTTGAAAATCTTCTCCTCTAAATCTACAGGGTTCTTAGCTTTCATATTTGGCACATAGGATCATATTCAGGTCCTCTACAAAAGTTATATAAATGATGCCCCAGGGGTCAAAATTGGCCCAGCCCGAGGGGTAGCCATGTCTCAATAGAAACATATATAGTGACAACTTTGAAAATCTTCTCCTCAGAAACTGGAAGGTTCTCAGCTTTCATATTTGACACATTACATCATGTTCAGGTCCTCTACAAGAGTTCTATAAATTATGCCCCCAGGCTCAAAATTGGCCCAGCCCGAGGGGTAGCCAGTTCGCAATAGAAACATAGTGTCAAATTTGAAAACATTTTTCTCAGAAAATGGAAGGTTCTCAGCTTTCATATTTGGCACATAGCATCATGTTCAGGTCCTCTACAAAAGTTGTATAAATTATGCCCCTTGGATCAAAATTGGCCCGCCCCAGGGGTGGCTAGTTTTCTCTAGAAACATATAGTGACAACTTTGAACATCTTCTCCTCTGATTGCCTGGTGAGCCATGTCTGGGCCATTCTGGCCCTCTTGTTTTGAAAAAATGGCTTGTGATTTTTGAGTCGAACTCTCGATTAGTCGAAGTTTTTAACGGGTCCCTACGAACTCGACATAACAAGAGTAGACTGTAGTTAAAACTTTAAAAATCTTTACCTCTGGTGAGCGATTTCAGGGCCATCATGGCCCTCTTGTATTACAATTATCTCTTGTTTCGAGTTATTATATATAAACATAGAACAGGGAAAGGGTACTAATACAACTGATTTAATTGTATTACAATTGTCTCTTGCTTCGAGTTTATTCACCAGATCATGACATTGTATGCATAAAGAAAAAACAAGGTCAAAATCAGGTGGCCATTTTGATGCACATTCAGAGAGCCACGATTTGTATCGGATCTTTGTTCGAGTGAAATGATTAACATAAAAAACTGATCTTTGTTGGACTAAAGTATTAACCATGTATCAATGAACTTGGAGGTTATGTGTAGTTCAAAGATTGTATTTGTGTTTTCATTAACTCATTCCCTTATTATGATGCCTTTTGATGTCTGTGCTAATGCCGTTTTCTGAAACCATTGTGATAAATAGTGTATTCACTCTGTAGGGAGAAGATGCTCGATTTATCACAATGATTTCAAAACTTCACAATTCTATATTTTTCCTTTTCTCTAGATAGTAAATGCCCCTTCTTGATCAATTTATTTAGAGATTAAATCTAAAAATAGCATATGAGGTACTACCTACATATCTTATTTTACATAACTGCAAAGACATCATATTTTGATTAGGCAAAATTACTTACTAAATTGCATTCACAAAGAACCAGAGCATCCTTAAAGATTACTATATTACCACAACAAATACTTCTATATATTGTTAAGCTAATTTACATATCAACAGTCGGTTGTTTATATATAAATATTTTGTCTTTAGAACTGTTGTCGAAATATTCAATCAGAGAAATATATATTGGGCATCTAAAAGAACCAGAGACACTCTGTCAATAAAAGAGTCAAATTATATAAAGTGGTAATAGAAAAATTTTAGTGTACTGATGCATTTTGTAAATATTACTTTGCTACATCAAACTCTGATGTCTGGCTTTATATTCATGATGGTTTTTTTACCTTACAGGTGGTAGATGCACGTAATAGACTAATGCACTCTAAGAACATGTCAATCAGCAACGACCAGCTGCAGCGAGACACTACCAAGATGATTGAACTGTTAAACAGTATGGTTAGTCTAACAGTTGAAGAAAAGGACAGTGTTCAAAAAGTCATTGACAACATCACCAAGGTATTATGCAATATATTTCTGTAGTTGATAATTACTTGCAGACAAGTCAACTTAGCAAAAATAGCAAATGGCAAAAGAGAAAATTGCAGACTTGGTTTTATTGAGTCTGTTCATGAGTAGTAATTCAGTGTTTGAAAATTTACTTTTTTCCTAGGTGGCAAGTACTTGCCACCTGATCTGAAAGTAGGTGGCAAAATGCATCTAACCTGGTGGCAAAATGCATCTAACCTGGTGGCAAAATGCATCTAACCTGATGGCAAAATGCATCTAACCTGGTGGCTAAATCGGAAATTAGAAAGCAATGCAGCCCTTTTTCTGACCATTTTGGGAAAAGAGTACCATGTGAAATTGGGAATTTTCACATCGTAAAATTGGACAAATTGGGAAAAAAAGTTATCGACCAACCGTTAATTTTGAGAAATATTTTCCAAACAACTGTATAATTTGTGCATATAAAATGCCTATTTTCTTTTTATAAATGCATAATTAAACAACAAAAAACAACAATTTTGCTAAATTTTTATTGAAGCAATATTTGCACTGTACATAGATGTCTACAGTGTCTTATTAAAGTGGAAGCTTTCTGGATTTTGCAAGGTATCACACATCTTCTTTTTGAAGATACCCTTCAAAAAGTTCTTGTGGTCCCTCCAAGTTAATCATTATGAGGGAAGACAGTTTGGTTTGCAAAAGTCGGCTCCTTTTAGGAGAACACAAAGTGTTCATGGCATTAAACACCCTCTCAACTGCTGCTGTACTGATGCACTTTAGTTTTATCAGTTTATAGATTTTTCTGAAACATGCACAAAAGACTGAACATACATGTACCCCTCAGACATAACCATTGTAGTACAACCATGGATAGTCTTTATCAGGCCTGGTCTTTATGGTACTTGCCAGCGTCAAAAGTTCTCCTGTTGGGAAACTTCCGTGTTGTTGATGTGGACGTGTGAAACTCAGTCCGACTCACCTCCACAGTTATTTTCTTAACAGACAGACATAGTAAGGAATCACCACTGTTGCTGGTAGTTAATTCTGACGCTTAGGAAACACTTTCACACCAATTTTCAGACAAAGTCGAGTCCAAACCGCTCGTGAGAATCCCACGTACAGCAGGTAGAGGCTCTCTGGTGCTGCCGTGTTCCGAGTCATATTTTATCATAAGAAGTTTAGCCAACAGGGATATCCGACTGTGATATAGTAGAACTTGACTTACTAAGGGTGAGGTTGGGCGCCCATAAACCGGTTTAAACCCCCGGTGACTTTTGTCACTGACCGTTCCAAGGCGGTACTTCCATCTTCCTCCTATTGTATGTTTGTTTTGTCTTTGTGCGTCTCTTGTTGTTTTTTCTACCTATGTACATTTGATGTTTCCTTGTGTTGCTGTTCGGGCGAGTGTTTGTTCTGTATGTGGTGTTTCCTGCATGACTCATTTTTGTACTTAGACCAAAGCTGGTCTAGTTTTGTTAAGCCTTTGCCGCCGATTTTCCGTAGTTTCATTTGATAATATTTCGAGTTGTGCGACTTTTTGTTGTTGACATTACTTACAATAGGATTTAACGTTAGCTCATGAAGGCATCCGAATACACGATCTTCTATGACTAATAGTCGGCGCCTACTGTAAAATCTCGGTATAATGCGTCTTACGAAAGTCGAAAATTCAATCTTCAATTTTTTTTAGTTACAGTTTCTGATTGGGAATTATTTTTTTGAAATTGGGAAAAAAGGAGTATATTTGTCATTGGGAACGGGTCCGATAGTCGGACCCGTGGAATAGACAGAAAAAGGCCTGATCATGTTCAGGTCCTCTACAAAAGTTATATAAATTATGCCCCTTGGGTCAAAATTGGCCCCACCCCAGAGGTGACCAGTTTCTTAGAGCAGGCTGCTGTTTCAGCTAATTCAAACTGACCATTATTTACTGGGAGACTGCTAGTACACACTCTCCAGATTTACACTCCAGAAAAATGCAGCTGCAATATTTTTCACTGTGTTCAATAAGCCTCACTGATGCCCAGGAACTATTTGCTCTTTGATGTGTTGTAAACATCATGCAGGTTATTATGGAGGTCATTTGGTGTCTAGCATAATTTTCTCCAATCCCCTTTGCACTCTGAGCAATTACTGTCTGCAAATAATGTTATCTGCTGCAAAAGTTGTTTCCTTCCATATCTTTTAAAAAACAAATGTCATTGTGAAAGATAGTTTGGACCCTGATGAGATGCCAAGTTCAGGGGTGTAAAATTCCACTCGCCCACTCGCCAATGCGAGTAGGTTTTGGAGTCCGTCGAGTGCTTCAAAACATATGCTCGCCCCAAAGGACGGGTGGATTTTGGATCTGACAATTTCCCAATTGATTACCTTGAGTTAAATACCTTAAATTGCAAATTAAACCGCCCGAAAAGTCTTTGCAATTGTCAGATTGATGACAGAATTTCCACTCTGTCTCACACTTAATAATACCTACAAAGAATTTAGAGGCATTCCGATTTTAGCACACCTGTTACCTAGCGAGACATATTCGGCCCAAGTAGAAATGCTTCACCCAAAGGAAGTTTATTTGTGTTAAATATTTCAAGCAGTCGTTCAAATACGCAATCGTGTTATGAAATTAAAATATACATAACAGCTTTACAACGTTTTTCAGTACAATAATCCGTTAAACTGTGAAAAATTCTTGATTTAAACCTTCGACGCTTTCGTACCTAATTCAAACGAGTAAATATTTTAGAGGCCGAAAAAAAAGGGAAGCACTGTAAGATTTACCCGCAATATGTCAAAATGTCTAAACAAACAAGCTTTCATTCGTTCTCCGGTGGGTAAGCATGGGTTGGAGATGATGACAAAAAGGAAAAAGAAAGAGAAAAGACATAAAGAACCATAGAAATAGTATGATAAAGTACGAGATCAAGAAAAATGGTTCAATGAGTTTGAATAGGCTAAAGGGAGTATGGTGGTTTCGTCAAACTACCGGTTCGTCAAACTAGGCTTTATGAAAAAATGTTTTCGTCAAACTGGCAATTGTATAGTATTATAGGCTAGCGTAAGGTTTGTTAATTACAGTAATTAGGTTCATACCTGAAAGCAATTGATGTGTTTATGCCACGTTTGGATGACTGTTTGACTGAAATTAGTTTGGAATCCAACCATTTGCTGAACAGTTCACTGATTAAATAGATCATTCAAAGTTGCACTGATCCTGCATGACTTTGTTATTTGAAGTTTAAGCAGGCTTATTTTTTTTCAATAAAAATATATACAGTAAAACTCCGCTTTACGACCACTCCGAAAACGCGACCACCCCACTAATGCGGGCCTTTACCTGAGGGACGGATTTTTCGCACTATATTTCCTTTGAACATAATCTCCAATTAAACGGGCACTCCGCTAATCCACTAACACGACCACTTAATTGGTCCCATGCGTGATTATCCTACTGTTTTCACACCCACTATTACGGACACCTGGTCGTCGATCAAAATCTAATTGAGCCATTGAAATACACACACATGTCAGTGTGTACAGCATATGGACCTGTCAAACCCCTAATCCGATTAACACCTGCTGTGTGGCTGACCCTGTTTTCAGAAAATGAAAGGTCATCATGTTCAGAAAATGAAAGGTCACATGTGATGTCGCGTGTGATTTATTGGGGTTTCAAATTTCATTTGATTGGTCAAAGAGTACACACCCTTTTCTACATTAGCATATAACCTTCGACCTGGCTTTGAGTCTGAGGTTCTAATGAAGTTTTATGACGTATTTCCTGTTCAATGTTTACAAGTTTTTGCAAATGGCTGCCGAATTAAATATTGAGGCATTTACACACATAAAATCATTGCAAAATGCATTTAAAGCAAATAGAGGTCTGACAGTATTTTGGCCTCGATTTCACGTGTTGGTAAAAGCTTGGGAAACCCCTTCAATGATTAGTAGCTGTTTAAAGGTAATCTTTATATAAACACCTTGTTGTTTTAAATGCCGAACTTGATTTAAAATGTTTAGGGATGCTGATGATGCAAAAATTGAACAAAAATGACCATTTTAAGTCCTATAAAAAGCAGTTGTAAACCAGACACGTGAAAAGCCATTTGTATCAAGTAGCCCACAGACGCTTGAAAATTATGCGTTTGTATAAGGGAAAGGGGGTAAAAAAAAGGGTAAATTGGCTCAGATGTTTGTGTGTTTTATATTACTAACTTTGTTATTAAGATTTTTCACAGATATGAACACAGTTTTTTTTTGCATTTAGTTTTTATTTACATGCCTTTATTGCATATACAAGTACATACAGTATAAAACTCTTAGATAGAGAGAGAGAGAGAGAGAGAGAAGAACACTAAAATTCAATATGAAGACCACCCCACTATTAAGACCACATTTGTCCGGTCCCATGGGTGGTCTTAATAGCGGGGTTTTACTGTACTTTCAATTTTTATCTCCTTTCATAATCAACTTCATATGATTTAGATCACACCGGTTTTTAAAGAGTACATATGTTTGAAAAATCAAGGGCGAGTGAAATTTGCATAAGGGCGAGTGGATTTCAGTGGTCACTAGTCCTGCAGGGCGAGTAGCTTCTGAAAAAAATTTACACCCCTGAAGTTACTTTGTATCTCATCTGGATCCAGACTTGATCCAGACTGTTTGCAAAGGTTGTTATAAATGCAAAAAAAACCAAAGCAAGTAGCTGGTGTAATATTAGCAGGCTAAAGGTATAGGACCTTTGAAGAGTGAGTGACCAGCCATAAGCATATTGACTAGGGATAATTGCAGATCACTTATGCATATGGATTGGTTTTCTTGGTTCACTAAACTTGTATATAACCAGGGCTAAATGCTAGCTAATATTCAATAGGTATTTAAATTTTGAATAAACATAGAACAGGTGAAGGGTTGAAAATAGATTAAGATATGAATAATAATAACTCATGTAGGTGTAATGAAAATATCTGAAATTTTGAATATAAGTACATGTATAGATTAATTCATTCTTTCTGAAATTCAACCAATTTGCCCAGGGAGAGGGTTTACATACTTTTGTACATGCCCTTCTATAGATTTACATTGTTATATGTTTTCATTTTCTTAAATTTTTTTCACTTGAGGTCCTCTACAAAAGTCACATAAATTATGCCCCTTGGGTCAAAATTTGCCCGCCCCAGGGCTGGGTAGTTTTCTATGGAAACACATAGTGAAAACTTTGAAAATCTTCTACTCTGATTGTCTGGTGAGCGATGTCAGGGCCTTTCAGGCCCTCTTGTCTATAAAAATCTTCTCCTCTTAAACTGGAAGGTCCTCAGCTTTCATATTTGGCACGTAGCATCATGTTTCTGTCCTCTACAAAAGTTATATAAATTATGCCCCTGGGGTCAAAATTGGCCCCGCCCAGTGGTGGTCAGTTTCAATAGAAACATATATTGAAATTTTGAAAATCTTCTCCTCTGTAACTGGAAGGTTCTCAGCTTTCATATTTGGCACATAGCATCATGTTCAGGTCCTCTACAAATGTTATATAAATTATGCCCCTGGAGTCAAAATTGACCCTGCCCCAGGGTTAGCCAGTTTTCAATAGAAACGTATATAGTGAAAACTTTGAAAAACTTCTCTTAAATTGGAAGGTTCTCAGCTTTCATATTTGGCATATATCATCATGTTCAGGTCCTCTACAAAAGTTATATTTAAATTATGCCCCTGGAGTCAAAATTGGCCCCACCCCAGGGGTAGCCAGTTTTCAATAGAAACATATACTGTAAACTTTGAAAATCTTCTATAGGGTTCTCAGCGTTCATATTTGGCACATAGCATCATGTTCAGGTCCTCTACAAAAGTTATATTTAAATTATGCCCCTGGAGTCAAAATTGGCCCCACCCCAGGGGTAGCCAGTTTTCAATAGAAACATATACTGTAAACTTTGAAAATCTTCTATAGGGTTCTCAGCGTTCATATTTGGCACATAGCATCATGTTCAGGTCCTCTACAAAAGTTATATTTATAAAATGTGCCCTTTGGATCAAAATTTGCCCCGCCCCAGGGCCAGCTAATTTTCTATAGAAACATATAGTGGAAACTTTGAAAATCTTCTCCTCTGATTGTCTGGTGAGGGCTTCAGGGCCATTCTGGCCCTCTTGTTTAGCTCACCAGAGCACTTTTGTGCTCAGGGTGAGCTTTTGTGATCATCTGATGTCCGTTGTCATGCGTCGTTTGTCGTCAACAATTTCAACCTTTAAAAATCATCTCTAAATCTACAGGGTTCTCAGCTTTCATCTTTGGCACATAGCATCATCTGTAGGCCCTCTACAAAGTTATATAAATTATGGCCCTGGGGTCAAAATTAGCCCTGCCCTGGGTTGCCCTCTTTTCAATAGAAGCATATAGTGAAAACTTTGAAAATCTCCTCTGAAACTTGAAGGATTTTAGCTTTCATATTTGGCACAAAGCATCATGTTTAGGTCCTCTTCAAAATTTATATAAACTATGCCCCTGGGGTCAAAATTGGCCCTACCCCAGGGGTGGGCAGTTTTCAATAGAAACATACACTAGTGAACTTTGAAAATCTTCATAGGCCCTCTTGTTTTGATAACAACTGGATTGCCTCCCTTGTTGGTAATAAATCTGCAGTAATATTGCAGACCCAAACAAAGAAAATTGTTATACCCTGGAGACCCGTTACAACGCGGTGGTCCGGGGACATAAAATTCAACCCGCGTTATATACGGAACCGCGTTGTAACGAGTTTTTTTATCTGGGTACTTACATAAACCCCCATCTTCCTAAAATAAACTTATTTCGAACGAAACTGACTTGTTTACTTTGTTTCCCCACCCACTCACATAGCTCTTTCAAATTCTGTTAGCAAACAGAGTAGACCCTGATCAGACGGCTCCTTTAAGAGCCGTCTGATCTGGGTCTACTCTGTTTGCAAATGCGTGAAAACACGTTTGTATGAGGGAAAGGGTTATACAAAATTACAAATAAAATCGTGTATGTTTTCAAACAACCAAGTATATTTCATAATACAAGCCTGTTGAAGGGATGTAATTGCCTCTGGGCCTGTCAAACCCCTAATCCGATTAAACCTGCTGTGTAAAACAATAAACATGGCTGTCACTGTTTTCAGAAAATGAAAGGTCACATGTGATGTCGCGTGTGATTTGTTGGGGTTTTAAATTTCATTTGATTGGTCAAAGGGTACACACCCTTTTCTGTATTAGCATATAACCTCCAACCCTGTAGTTAGGGGTTTAGATTTCTAATGATGTTTGTTTTTCATAATTAAAGTGCGAACTTTTGTGGCTTTGACAGTGAAAAAAATCAGTACATGCGTATCTCAATTATACACACAATTAATTTGTAACGAAAGTTATGCAGTTAAGATTTTACTGGTTCCCGTGCTATAAGGGCATCATGCTCATAGTACGAACCGGTAATCAGCTGTGTGTATTACATTCATGGCGGCATATATACGAGTTGACAGTTGTCAGTTTTTCACACGTAATATTGTCTTCAATTGTTTATGTAGGGACTGATGTTTGTTTTTAGCTCACCTGAGCCAAAGGCTCAGGTGAGTTATTGTGACCGCGATCCGTCCGGCGTCCGGTGTCCGGCGTCCGTCGTCCGGCGTCCGTCGTCCGTCCACATTTTCAAACGACATCTCCTCTGAAACTACTGACCCGAATTTAACCAAATTTTGTCAGAAGCATCAGTGGTTAGGGGGAACGAAATATTGTTCACATTATGACCCCCGGGCCAAAAATGGCCCCGCCCTAGGGCTTATCAGTTTGTCATAGGAAAATCTTTAAAAATCTTCTTCTCTGAAACTGTAAGGCCTAGACTTTTGATATTTGGCATGTAGCATGATCTTATGGTCCTCTACAAAGATTGTTCAAATTATGACCCCCGGGCCAAAAATGGCCCCGCCCAAGGGCTTATCAGTTTTTCATAGGAAAATCTTTAAAAATCTTCTTCTCTGAAACTGTAAGGCCTAGACCTTTGATGTATGGTATGTAGCATGATCTAATGGTCCTCTACAAAGAGTGTTCAAATTATGACCCCCGGGCCAAAAATGGCCCCGCCCTAGAGCTTATAAGTTTTTCATAGGAAAATCTTTAAAAATCTTCTTCTCTGAAACTGTAAGGCCTAGACTTTTGATATTTGGCATGTAGCATGATCTTATGGTCCTCTACAAAGATTGTTTAAATTATGACCCCCGGGCCAAAAATGGCCCCGCCCAAGGGCTTATCAGTTTTTCATAGGAAAATCTTTAAAAATCTTCTTCTCTGAAACTGTAAGGCCTAGACCTTTGATATTTGGCATGTAGCATGGTCAAAAGGTCCTCTACAAAGATTGTTCAAATTATGACCCTGGACCGAAAATGGTCCCTCCCAAGGGCTTATCAGTTTTTCATAGGAAAATCTTTAAAAATCTTCTGAAACTGTAAGGCCTAGACGTTTGATGTTTGGTATGTAACATGTTGATCTAATGGTCCTATACAAATATGTAGCTTGGCTTATGGTCCTCTGCCAAGAATGTTCAACTTACGACCCTGGCCTCTGGGCAAAACTTGGCCCTGCCTTGGGGCTTATCAGTTTTTCATGGGAAAAATATGAAATATTATTTTTCTCTGAAACCATTAGGCTTAGACCTTTAATTAATAGCATACTGCTTTGCCTTGTGGTTCTCTACCAAAGTTGTACAAATGATGACTTCTTGGTCAAAAATGGCCCCGCCCCTTGGGTTATCTCAGGTGAGCGCTTCAGGGCCTCATGGCCCTCTTGTTATCCTTTAGCCTGCTGCGGGCGGATAAGTTTACCTAAGTTTATTTTATGTTTCATTGCGATATTCAATCATATTACTATAAATGAGGTATTTACAAAAAAAAATTCGGGGACACAGACGACCCGCGTTATATCGAATACCGCAGTAAAACGGTCCGCGTTATAACGGATCTCCAGTGTAGTTAGATCTGGCCTTTTGCACAGTTAATCATACGATTAACCCTTTACTCCATAAATATGCCTTTCTACATCTTTGCAAACAGAGTAGACCCAGATCAGATGGCTCATGTAGTAGCCATCTGATCAATTTGCTGTTTGCTTAAGATATAATGTAGTGCAAATTGCATTACATTATTTTCATTTTGTGTACAATATAGTTATAATATGTTTACTAACCCTTTTCCTTATGTTAACACCTTTTCACACATTTGCAAACAGAGCAGACCCAGATCAGACGTTTCCTGTAGCAGCTGTCCGCTCTGTTTGTCAATGGAATTTGAAATATTTTGTCCATGAATATTCAGTCGGTATTTAAATTTTGAATAAAAATAGAACAGGGGAAGGTTGAAGATAAATTAAGATGTGAATAATTATAACTCATGAAGGTGTAATGAAAATATATGAAATTTCTATAAAGTTGTCTGCTTCAGAATTAGTGTCTGTTTGTTCACACTGTTTTAACCCATAATCCCTCATAGGCTATTTTCAGATCCTACCTCTTTGAATAAATCTACTAATAAGGAGCATTAATTAGAGAAAAGGAAAAATTCAGAATTGTGTAGATTTGAAACCATTGTGATAAATAGAGCATTTACTCCTGTGGAGAAAATGCTCTCTTTATCACAATGGTTTCATAAAGTGACTATTACAGAGGCATAGAAAGGCGTTTTAATGGAGGAAAGGGTCAATGCATATCAATCTTACAATTAACTCATGTACAAACCACATATGAAGTGACATACAGGTACCGTATGTGTCAGATCAGAATCCAAACTGTGTGCTAATTTCAGTCAAGTCATGCTAAGAAATAAAGCCCCACCCCAGGGGTGGCCAGTTTTCTATAGAAACATAGTAAAACTTTGAAAATCTTCTCCTCTGATTGTCTGGTGAACGATATCAGGGCCATCATGGCCCTCTTGTTATGTTATTAGTTTTGAAAATTGAATACTGGTTAAGCCGGTGCTAGGGGGCGTAAGTAGTGTTGCAACTTTTATTACTACTCATGAACAGACTCAATAAAACCGAGTCTGCAAGTTTCTCTTTTTGCATTTCCACATTTACTTTCGAAGGATCACCCATTTTCAGAATGTATATAAATTATGCTCCTGGGGTCAAATTTTGCCCCGCCCCAGGTTCGGCCAGTTTTCAATAGAAGCATATAGTGACAACTATGAAAATCTTTTGAAACCGGAAGGTTTTCAGCTTTAATATTTGGCACATAACATCATGTTCAGGTCCTCTACAAAAGTTATATAAATTATGCCCTGGGGTCTAAATTGGCTCTGCTCCAGTGATGGCCAGTTTTCTATAGAAACATACAGTGAAAACTTTGAAAATATTTTCCTCTGATTGGTGAGCGATATCAGGGCCATCGTGGCCCTCTTGTTTATATCAGTACAGTAACAGCTAAGAGGTTTTGCACATGCGAAAGAGACATTGCAGCAATCACTACTTTTAATTTATTAACATGAACAGAAGCAATTGGTTAATTTTTCCTTTAATCCTATCATTATTATGTAATGGATGTTTTCAAAGTGTAAGAAGGGTGTCAAAACATACTGCCTATTGGACTCTAATAAAAGGGTTAGTAAAGGTAATGAGGGACCAACAAACGTGGCATCTCATCAGACAATAGTACTAATTATATTCAGACATAGATTCAGACATTTTGTAGAATTCAGTATAGATGTGTTGACAAAATTATTTAAATGAAGGTATATTTGTACATTATATTGCAATGGGCCTTGGATTAACTCCCTGAATGTGTATATTTCAGTTGAGGGACAAAACGCTAGATGTAACCCTCAACAGAGAAGTCATAGTGCTGACTTCAAAGATGCATGCTGTAGAGGGAGAGCTGGCCAGTCTTGGGGAAAGATGCGACAACTATGAAAAAGACCTTTCTGAAACTGTAGGGGATTTACAGTCCCTTAATAAAGAATACAGACGGACTAAGGCTGAGATGGACGAGGTACTATCAAAGTGTACATTTTAAAGCTCCATATTCAAATTTGATACTTGAAAAACATTTTGCCAGATTAATTTCTTAGTTCCAAAAGATGGAATGGAGTGTACAATAACTCCATTAGCAGTATAAAATTGTTACTGTTGCTTGATATTTTTTACTTTACATTTTTATCTGGAGCATAACTGCAGTGCACAATTACAATAACTCTATCATCATTACTTTTGTTATTGCCCTTTGTTTTTTGATACTTTTTATTCGGAACATATTTTCAAAAGTCAAAAGCTATTGCTTTGAGAGCTCATATATAGATAGATTACAATGAGGAGAAATTCATTATACAAGAACCATAACTTCATAGCATATTTGTTCCCAACAGATTTACCTCATTTTGCGTAATAATGTTGTATTGAATGTTGTATCGAGAGTTCAGTGTATTTATTTGCAGTTGAAAAAAACAAAAGACAGTCTTGTTTGTGACATAGCGAGACTATCCAAAACATTAGAGGAGTATGGTGAGAGACTTCAGGATGAAAGAATAGATCGACAGGATGAACGACTAGATCGACAGGATGAACGACTAGGTCGACAGGATGAACGACTAGATGAGCAGGCTCAACAAATGAATCTACAAGGTCAAAAAATAGATAATCAAGATCAGAGACTTGGTGTAATTGAAGAAAGCATGAAGGTAAGCATGTACTTAAACATTGAAATCTACCGTTAGGGAACTTCTCCAGTAGTAAACAAATCTTGTTAGAGTGAAGACCCATGCTTTAATATGCATCAGTTGTGGCATCATTTTTTATGTATGACACTATAGGGATAATTGCTTCAAATGCTTTAAACACAGGAATCCAGTCTCTTGATTGACACGTGATTAACCTCTTGTACTCAAGAAACATCTCGTATGTGTCCTATACCCAAGAACTTTGCACATGAGTCATATACCCAAGAACTAGTCACATGAGTTCTATACCCAAGAACTTGTCACATAAGTCCTATACCCAAGAACTTCTCACACTAGTCCTATACCCAGAGAACTTGTCACACGAGTCCTATACCCAAGAACTTGTCACACGAGTCCTATGCCAGAGAATTTGTCACACGAGTCCTATACCCAGAGAACTTCTCACAATCAGTTATACAATGAGTTCTATGCAAGACTTGTCATATGAATCCTATACCCAAACACTTATTACATGAGTCCAATACCCAAGAATTTGTAACATGAGTCATAAATGTACAGTAACTACTGTCTGTTTCACCCAGCTCTGTCACTCGATTTCAATCGAGTTTTTTTTTCTTAATTACATATTTTCGTGTTGTTAAACTTACCTCAATCGATGTATTTATTTTTTATGTAGTCAGATCCTTAATAAAATTTTGATCCTTGCTTATCTGACTTTACAATCAGCAAAAATTCATTTTTCACCTTGTAGCAGTAGTCATTTTGACAGTAAAAATGGCCGCCGATAGACGTAATTTTTTCTGGAAAAGCCCATGTGTGAATAATGTAGGGAGATCTAGTGTTCAAATAAGTAATTTGTTTAGGCTAGTGGGTCTGTTGCTTAAAAACTTTCAAACACTGTCATTGAATTCTGTACTATACACGGTGCATTAAATTTTATTCTGTTTTTTAGCTCGGCTGAGCCAAGTTTGTTCAAATCGTGACTCGGGCAAAAAATGGCCCTGCCCCACTACTTTTTAAGCGTTTTTTTTTTTAAATCTATAAAAATCTTCTTCTCTGAAACCACAATTTCTAGAGATTTGGTATATAGCATCATCTAATGGTCCTTTACCAAGTTTGTTTAAATGATGACCCCCGGGCAAAAAATGGCCCTGCCCTGGGGCTTGTAATTTTTAAATAGACTTATATAGAGGGAAACCTTTAAAAATCTTCTTGAATGAAAACACATAATCTAGAGCCAAGATATTTGGTATGAAGCATCACCTAATATACCACTACCAAGTTTGTTCAAATAATGACACTTGTGCCAAAAAAATGGTCTCACCCTTGGGCTTTAGACTTCTTAACATCAGAAACTACAGTTAAAAAGTAACCCCTTAGCAATTTCCTCACAGTTATTTCCCTTGTCTCATCAGCATAGCCATAAGGGACAAAGGGAGACAACTGCATTGGAGTTCTAGTACCTCCTGAATAGTTATTCTATTTATAACTATTTATGATAAAATATGGAAGGTGGATCAGTGTAGCTGTTTTAGAAGGCATAGAAACAGATCTATCAACTTATTGCATGAGTCATATACCCAAGAATTTGGCACATGAGTCCTATACCAAGAACTTACCACATAGGTCAGATACCCAAGAACTTGGCTCATGAGTCATAAACCCAAGTCCGATACCCAAGAACTTATCACATGTTAACTGTCACATGAGTCCAATTAATCCATTCCCTCATACGCTTTTTTTAGATCCAAGCTCTTTGAATTAATCTACCGAAAAGGAACGTGTACTAGAGAAAAGGAAAATGTTAGAATCGTGTAGTAATGAAACTATTGTGATAAATAGAGCATTCATTCCATAGGAGCAAATGCTCTATTTATCACGATATGTTAAAAACAAAGTGGCTTTTACAAAGGCATCAATATGAGGTAACGGGTAAAGGATAGTTTAGTTTTCGGCTTATATAAATTGCATATTTATTGTTATTCCAGCATAAGGATGAAACTGCTGCTTGTAAAAGTACTTCTAGCTGGGAGGATCAGTGTAAAGGTTGGTATATTTGACAAAGGTCAGTCGATTGAGGGGATATAGGCAAAAACTGTTTTATGTCAAACTGGAAATGTCTCAAAGTCAATTTCCTGTTAGATTTAATTTATGAACCACCTGTGATTGGTTCTGACGCCATACCTTTTGAAGTAAACCAACAGATGACTTATTATGTCTCCCCCCCATATTTAAAAGGGGGAGACATATTGTTTTCGTGAGAGCTGTCTGTCTGTCTGTCTGTCCGTCTGTCTGTCACACTTTTTGTCCGGACAATAACTTCAATATGTCTGATGCCAGTTGATTGAAACTTCATATATGGAAAGAGCATAATGAGAGGAAGTGTCATGCTCAAGGTCCATAACTCTGGTTTCTCTAATATAGGAATAATTGCCCCTTGTAAATAAAAACACTTTTTTGTCCGGACGATAACTTCAATATGCCTGATGCCAGTTGATTGAAACCTCATATATGGAAAGATCATGACGAGAGCAAGTGTCATACACAAGGTCCATAACTCTTTGCTTCACTAATAATTGAGCTATTGCCCTTGTAATATTTTTTCACAATTTTTTGTCAAGACGATAACTCCTTTATGGCTCATGCCATTAGGTTGAAACTTCATACATGGAAAGATCATGATAAGAAAAAATATCATGCTTAAGGTCCATAACTCTTTCATTAATATTGGAGTTATTGCCCTTTGTAAAAAAAAGTCCTTAACTCTGGCTTCAATAAATTGAGAGTTATTGCCTCTTGTACATTTGTTTAACACTTTCTTGTCCAGATGATAACTCCTACATGGCTCTTGCCATTGTAATGAAACTTCATACATGGAAAGAGCATGATGAGAGAAAGTGTCATGAACAAGGACCATAACTCTGGCTTCAATACTTTTGGAGTCATTGCCCTTTGTTACATTTTTTTGTCTGATCAATAACTCCTGTTCGACTGATGCTATTGGAAAGAGCATGATGAAAGTGTTGTGCAAAAGTGCCATAACTCTGGTGTCAATATTTTTGGAGTTAATTGCTGTTATCATTTTCTTGAAAAATGTGGTGTGGAAAGCGCATAATGAGGGGAAGTACCAATCATCAAGTCCATAACATTTTTAGTGATTTCCCTTTACATATTGTTTTTATTAGAGGGGAGACATCCGTTTTTAGCTCACCAGAGCACAAAGTGCTCAGGGTGAGCTTTTGTGATAGCCTGATGTCTGTCGTCCGTCGTCGTGCGTCGTTCGTCGTCCGTCGTCAACAATTTGAACCTTTAAAATTCTTCTCCTCTGAATCTACAGGGGTCTCAGCTTTCATCTTTGGCACATAGCATCATCTGTAGGTCCTCTGCAAAAGTTATATAAATTATGTCCTTAGGGTCAAAATTGGCCCCACCCCAGGGGTGCATTGTTTTCTATAGAAACATATAATGAAAACTTTGAATATCATCTCCTCTGTAACTGGAAGGTTCTCAGCCTTCATATTTGGCACATAGCATCATGTTAAGGTTCTCTACAAAAAGTTATATAAATTATGCTCCTGTGGTCAAAATTGGCTGCACCCCAAGGTGGACAGTTTTCTAGCAAACTTATAGCTGACTTCCATTTTAAGCATCTTCTCTTTGCTCATAAGTAAGTCATCCAGTCAAGCAGTGGGATAGATGACCAGTGGCTATTTTTAGGTCACCTGTATCTGGTGCTGGAGCTCTGTGCCTTAACCCTTTGCCTGTTCTATGTTTATTATTAATTTGAATGCCTACTGCATATTCATGAACAAAATAGTTAAAATGAAGTATGGAAGATGGAACATTGTAGTCATTTTTTCCCAAATTTCACAACCTACTGAATATTCATCTACAAAATAGTTATAATGAAATATAGTAGGTGGAACATATTGTAGCCATTTTAGAAACTTAAGGAACAGATGTATCAAATTCCATTTACAAACACAGCAGGCCCTGATCAGATGGCTCCTATAGGAGGCATCCAATCTGGGTCTACTGTTTTCAAAAATGTGAAAACACGTTTGTATGAGGGAAGGGTTAATTAATAATAGTGATTGGCATTATGACATTATTATAACCTGCCCTGCAGTTCAGAAGAAGGGTAAATCATGTAAAGACTCCAGAATGCCAAAGAAAATAAATTATGAAATATTTTTTAACATGAAATTGTATTACTTGAAACTATTAAGTTATACTTATGATTATGCAATTATTATGTAATAATTTATAATAATATTCAAGTGCAAAAAATCAGTTTGGAATGCAAGGGTACACATACCCGTTCAGAAGAACAGTTGATCGCCTTTAGTCAGAACTTTGTATGGCCTTGTTTAAATTATGCCCCTGGGATTAAAATTGGCCCCACCCGAGGGGTGGTCAGTTTTCAGTAAAAATATATAGTAAAAACATTGAAAATCTTCTCTGAAACTGGAAGGTTCATAACTTTCATATTTGGCACATAGCTTCATGTTCAGGTCCTCTACAAATGTTATATAAATTATGCCCCTGTGGTCAAAATTGGCCCTGCCCCAGGAGTAGCCAGCTTTCAATAGAAACATAAAGTGAAAACTTTGAAAATCTTCTCCTCTGATTGTCTGGTGAGCGCTTCAGGGCCATTCTGGCCCTCTTGTTGTTACAAAACCCTCTAGTGTTTCTAATTATATGTCCACAAAGTTTGGGAGGGTATACTGGAATCACCCTTGCAGTCGATGGTTAGTCCGTGTAATGTAGCAAAATCCTCCTTCAACTTAAAGTTAATGAATTGATATTGGCCATACATAATAAGCACAAGTAGTAGATGTGCAAAGTGCCAAACATGTGTCTTTAGCACCAACCGCTGCAGAACTATTTTCCCTTGAACTTTGAGTATTTTTGTCATTATGGCATCTTACTTGGGTAGTTTTAGTGTTGAAAACTCCTGCTTCAGTTTTAAAAATGTTATTTAATTAATAGTTGTCTAACATAATAACCACGGATAACAGATATGCACGGCACAAATTTCATGTTTTATTGTCAGATATTGCAGAATTATCTCCCTTGAACTTTGGGCCTTTAACATATAGTGTGTGTGTGTGTCTTGTCTCCATGTTATATTAAGTTACCTGCCCTTTGAACTGAAATTTACACATGATCTTTTTGAAGTGAATATATGCATAACATAATTATTTGTAATATCTAAAAAAATCATACAAGAGCTATCTTCCGGTGGACATGTAGCAGTATGTGTTGCTATCCAATAAAGTTGATGGTGAGACGACTAATCTACAGAGTTAATCATTCGTTCTTTTCATCCGATTGTGCTCAACTTCAGTAGAACCTGTCTTAAGCGGAATTAGAGAAACTTTGTGCTGAATGTATCTCTGAAACCAGTAGGGCTAGAGTCACCTAACTTCACAGGAATGTTCACCAGCAAGAGTTGTTTTGCATCTGGGTTTTTAGCTCACCTGAGCCAAACGCTCAAGGTGAGCTATTGTGACCGCCTGTCATCCGTCTGTACGTCTGTCCGTCTGTCCGTTCACTTTTATTTCAAATGACTTCTACTAAACCACTGGAAGAATTTCAACCAAATTTCACAGAAATGTACCTTAGGGTGTCCTCTATCAAGATTTTTCAAATCATGACCCCCGGGCAAAAAATGGCCCCGCCCCACTACTTTTAAAGTGTTTTTTTTTTTAATCTTTAAAAATCTTCTTCTCTGAAACCACAATTTCTAGAGCTTTGGTTTTTGGTATATAAGATCATCTAATGGTCCTATACCCAGTTTGTTCAAATGATGGCCCCCGGGCCAAAAATGGCCCTGTCATGGGGCTTGTAATGTTTAGCTCACCAGAGCACAAAGTGCTCAAGGTGAGCTATTGTGATACCCCTGTGTCCGGCGTCCGTCGTCCGTCTGTCAGTCTGTCCGTCTGTCTGTCCGTCAACAATTTCAAACGACTTCTTCTCTGAAACCGACTGCCCAATTGTAACCAAACTTTGTCAGATACATACTGTGGGTGGGTGCTTCAAAAGTTGTTAAAAGATAGTGGGCGGGGCCATCGATCTTGTTGCCATGGCAACTGTACGCAATATCTAGAAAAATCTTCTTCTCCAGAATGACTTGTCCGATTTGAATATAGTTTTCACCAAAATGTTTCTCAGTTGATAGACTTTAAAAGTTGATAAAAGAATTTTGATCCCGCAAAAAACATGGCCGCCAGAGGGCGTGGTCATTTTTTCCATATATGGTAATATATGAAAATCTTTAAAAA
Source organism: Azorinus chamasolen (assembly GCA_963576725.1). Classification (NCBI taxonomy): domain Eukaryota; kingdom Metazoa; phylum Mollusca; class Bivalvia; order Cardiida; family Solecurtidae; genus Azorinus; species Azorinus chamasolen. Next base: position 70,712,234 of record OY755250.1, on the reverse strand, counting down.
TCTTCTTCTCTGAAACCATTCTGTCCTAGACCATTGATATTTGGTATGTAGCATGATCTTATGGTCCTCTACAAAGATTTTTCAAATTATGACCCCCGGGCAAAAATTGGCCCCGCCCAAGGGCTTATCAGTTTTTCATTGGAAAATCTTTAAAAATCTTCTTCTCTGAAACTGTAAGGCCTAGAACTTTGATATTTGGTATGTAGCATGATCTTATGGTCCTCTACAAAGAATGTTCAAATAATGACCCCTGGGCCAAAAATGGCCCCCCCCAAGGGCTTATCAGTTTGTCATAGGAAAATCTTTAAAAATCTTCTTCTCTGAAACTGTAAGGCCTAGGCCTTTGATATTTCGTATGTAGCATGATCTTATGGTCCTCTACTAAAGTTGTTCAAATTATGACCCCGGGGCCAAAAATGGCCCCGCCCAAGGGCTTATCAGTTTTTCATAGGAAAATCTTTAAAAATCTTCTTTTCTGAAACTGTAAGGCCTAGACCTTTGATATTTCGTATGTAGCATGATCTTATGGTCTTCTACAAATATTGTTCAAATTATGACCCCCGGGCCAAAAATTGGCCCCGCCCAAGGGCTTATCAGTTTTTCATAGGAAAAGCTTTAAAAATCTTCTTCTCGGAAACTGTAAGGCCTAGACTTTTGTTATTTGGTATGTAGCATGATCTCATGGTCCTCTACAAAAGTTGTTCAAATTATGATCCTCGGGCCAAAAATGGCCCCGCCCAAGGGCTTATCAGTTTTTCATAGGAAAATCTTTAAAAATCTTCTTCTCTGAAACTGTAAGGCCTAGATCTTTGATATTTAGTATGTAGCATGATCTTATGGTCCTCTACAAATATTGTTCAAATTATAACCCCCAAGCCAAAAATGGCCCCGCCCAAGGGCTTATCAGTTTTTCATAGGAAAATCTTTAAAAATCTACTGAAACTGTAAGGCCTAGACCTTTGATATTTGGTATGTAACATGATCTAATGATCCTCTACAAATATGTAGCTGTGGCTTGTGGTCCTCTGCTAAGAATGTTTAACTTATGACCCTGACCACTGGGCGAAACTTGGCCCTGCCTCAGGGCTTATCAGTTTTTCATGGGAAAAATATAAATATTATCTTTCTCTGAAACCATAAGGCTTAGACCTTTAATTAATGGCATATTGCTTTGCCTTGTGGTTCTCTACCAAGGGTGTACACATGATTTCTTGTGGTCAAATATGGCCCGCCCCTGGGGTTATGTCTGGTGAGCGCTTCAGGGCCTCATGGCCCTCTTGTTACATAGACTTATATAGGGAAACCTTTAAAAATCTTCTTGTCTGAAACCACAAAATCTAGAGCTAAGATATTTGATATGAAGCATCACCTAATATACCACTACCAAGGTTTGTTCAAATAATGAACCCTGGGCCAAAAATGGTCTCACCCTTGGGCTTTAGACTTCTTAACATCAGAAACTACAGTTAAAAAGTCCCCCTGAGCAATTTCCTCACAGTTATTTCCCTTGTCTCATCAGCATAGCCATAAGGGACAACGGGGGATAACTGCATTGAAGTTCTAGTACCTCCTGAATAGTTATTCTATTTGTAACTATTTATCATAAAATATGGAAGGTGGATCAGTGTAGCTGTTTTAGAAGGCATAGAAAAAGATCTATCAAATTCCATTAGCAAACAGCAGACCCTGATCCTATAGGAGTCACCTTATCTGGGTCTACTTTGTTTGCAGATGCCTGAAAACATGTTTATATGAGGGAAATTAAGGGTTAAATAGACTTCTTCACATCAGAAACTACAGTTAAAAGATTACAGCACTGGGCAGTAAAATCTCTCCAGGTCAATGTATGACTCTTAACTCTTTGCACGCTAGTGGTGAAACTGTGATTACCTATGCAAACAGTTTGGATCCAGATTAGAGGCCGCATAATGCGGCATATCATCAGGATCCAAACTGTTTGTCATATTTTTAGGTCACCTGAGCCAAAGGCTCAGGTGAGTTATTGCGACCGCGATCCGTCCGTCTTCCGGCGTCAGGCGTCCGGTGTCCGGCGTCCGGCGTCTGTCCACATTTTCAAACGACATCTCCTCTGAAATTACTGACCCGATTTTAACCAAATTTTGTCAGAAGCATCAGTGGTTAGGGGGAACGAAATATTGTTCACATTATGACCCCCCGGGCCAAAAATGGCCCCGCCCTAGGGCTTATCAGTTTGTCATAGGAAAATCTTTAAAAATCTTCTTCTCTGAAACTGTAAGGCCTAGACTTTTGATATTTGGCATGTAGCATGATCTTATGGTCCTCTACAAAGATTGTTCAAATTATGACCCCCGGGCCAAAAATGGCCCCGCCCAAGGGCTTATCAGTTTTTCATAGGAAAATCTTTAAAAAATCTTCTTCTCTGAAACTGTAAGGCCTAGACCTTTGATGTTTGGTATGTAGCATGCTCTAATGGTCCTCTACAAAGATTGTTCAAATTATGACCCCCGGGCCAAAAATGGCCCCGCCCAAGGGCTTATCAGTTTTTCATAGGAAAATCTTTAAAAATCTTCTTCTCTGAAACTGTAAGGTCTAGACCTTTGATGTTTGGTATGTAGCATGCTCTAATGGTCCTCTACAAAGATTGTTCAAATTATGACCCCCGGGCCAAAAATGGCCCCGCCCAAGGGCTTATCAGTTTTTCATAGGAAAATCTTTAAAAATCTTCTTCTCTGAAACTGTAAGGCCTAGACCGATGATGTTTGGTATGTAGCATGATCTAATGGTCCTCTACAAAGATTGTTCAAATTATGACCCCGGGCCAAAAATGGCCCCGCCCACGGGCTTATCAGTTTTTCATAGGAAAATCTTTAAAAATCTTCTTCTCTGAAACCATAAGGCCTAGACCTTTGATATTTGGTATTTAGCATGATCTAATGGTCCTCTACAAAGATTGTTCAAATTATGACCCCGGGCCAAAAATGGCCCCGCCCTAGGGCTTATCAGTTTTTCATAGGAAAATCTTTAAAAATCTTCTTCTCTGAAACTGTAAGGCCTAGACTTTTGATATTTGGCATGTAGCATGATCTTATGGTCCTCTACAAAGATTGTTCAAATTATGACCCCCGGGCCTAAAATGGCCCCGCCCAAGGGCTTATCAGTTTTTCATAGGAAAATCTTTAAAAAATTTCTTCTCTGAAACTGTAAGGCCTAGACCTTTGATATTTGGCATGTAGCATGGTCAAAACGTCCTCTACCAAAAATTGTTCAAATTATGACCCTGGACCGAAAATGGCCCTGCCCAAGGGCTTATCAGTTTTTCATAGGAAAATCTTTAAAAATCTTCTGAAACTGTAAGGCCTAGACGTTTGATGTTTGGTATGTAACATGTTGATCTAATGGTCCTATACAAATATGTAGCTTGGCTTATGGTCCTCTGCCAAGAATGTTCAACTTACGACCCTGGCCTCTGGGCAAAACTTGGCCCTGCCTTGGGGCTTATCAGTTTTTCATGGGAAAAATATAAAATATTATTTTTCTCTGAAACCATTAGGCTTAGACCTTTAATTAATAGCATACTGCTTTGCCTTGTGGTTCTCTACCAAAGTTATACAAATGATGACTTCTTGGTCAAAAATGGCCCCGCCCCTTGGGTTATCTCAGGTGAGCGCTTCAGGGCCTCATGACCCTCTTGTTGCAAAAAAATGAACGTTTATTTTAAGAACTGAAGCAGATGACAATAAGTTTTTGTTGCAGACGAAACATTAAAGGCATTTTGAAAGGAATGTTGACCCATTAACCCCATAATGAGTGATTTGGGGTTTCACAGCTAGATGTTATCATAGGTCTTTGCACAATGTTATGTTTGTTTCTGCAGTTAATTTATGTGATTGGAAAAAAAATTAGTTTCATTATGATCATTTATTTTAATAAATTTTATTATGCGAGTCTTCATTAATTGCATTTAGTTGAAATTTAGGTGTTTAAAAAGTATTTTCTCCTTGCTACTTATTGTATTTATTTTAATTTGATTTTTAAAACAAATGATGTCTTAAGTTAATCAAAATTATTGTCAATCAATAATTAATGTTACTCAAAAAATGTGTAACTCTTCTCAATTTCAATTGTTAAAAAAAATAATGACCCGTTTAATTGATATTCACACCTAGAGCTAGAATTATTTCTAAACACCTATTAACCCTTTACCTGTTTGCTTTGACAAAAATTGATCTGTGTCTACTCTGTTTGACAATGCGTAAAACATGTTATTTCCATAAAGAGAAGTTTTAGCTTTGATAAAAACTAAAATCAAATCTATATCTTGTCAAATGCAAACAGAGCAGACCCTGATCAGACAGCTTCTATAGCAGCCGTCTGATCTAGTCTACTCTCATTTTTAATGCGTAAAACACATTATTTCTTTGAAGAGAAGTTTTTGACACAAAAACTGGCATTATGTACTGCCCAGCACTTTATTTGCCTATATACCTGGATCAAGGTATAATTGCATAGCTTTATTGATGTCATTTGAATTTCTCAAAGATCAATTTTAGGCTTTTTGAGCTAATGCAAAAATGGCACAAGTTGTAAACAGTTTAGATCTTGGTCAACCAGTCACTTGATATTAGATCTGAATGCAGTTCAAGTTTATTCAGCAGTGAAAGGGTGAAAGCAGTGCACTAAGCTTCTTTCGTCTGCTAGAAATGTTGTCCACTGAAAAATTAACATGTCAATATATTACTGTAACTCAGGTGAGCAAAATAGGGCCAATGGCCCTCTTATCTTTTATTTAAGTCAAAGTATCATGGAAACCCTTGCATCAGCACACTTTTGGTTGATTGCCTGGATGATGTCTTTCTCCAGAGTCTTGCATAATTTTTTCTTGCACATACAGTCCACTCTGGTTATGGCGAACTCGCTTGACACAAATTTCTCATTGACACGAAGTATTTGTAAAGTCCCAACTTTTCTTCCTATAATTATATTCTATATAAATTTAAGTTTTTAAGTCGAGTTCGAACTGATCACGTTTTCGTCATTTTCTGTCCCCAAAGTGTTTGTTTGTCTGATCTGGGGCTACTTTTAATTTTAATGCCTAAAACACATTATTTCTGTGAAGAGAAGTTTTTGCTTTGACAAAAACTGTAGAATCAGATCTATATTGTGTCAAAAGAAAGAAAGCAGACCCTGATCAGACAGCTTCCATATGAGTCGTCCGATCTGGGTCTACTCATTTTGCTAATGCGTAAAAACAGGTTTATATGAGAAAGGGTTAAACGATTTTTTAAAGATATTTTCATTGGTCATTTCACACAAAAGCTGGCATTATGCACTGCCTAGCACTTTATTTGCCTATATACCTGGATCATGGTATAATTGCATAGCTTTATTGACGTCATTTGAATTTCTCAAAGACCAGTTTTAGGCATTTTGACCTAAGGCAAAATTGGCACAAGTTGTAAACAGGTTAAATCTTGGGTCAACCAGTCACTTGGTATTAGATCTGAATCCAGTTCAAGTTTATTTAGCAGTGAAAGGGTGAAAGCAGTGCACTAAGCTTCTATCATCTGCTAGAAATGATGTCCACTGAAAATTTAACATTGTCAATATATATCTGTAACTCAGCTGAGCGATATAGGTCCAATGGCCCTCTTGTTTGATTGTCTCCCTCTGATAACTTTGCATATACTGCCCCTTATGACTTAAAATTAGAGAAACTTTACTTTGTCATGTGTATCTCTGAAACCACTAGTACTAGAGTCACCAAACTTCACAGGAATGTTGACCAGCATGCGTTGTTGTGTACCCGGGTTTTTTGAATTGTCCCCCCCCTGATAATGTTGGGAGTTATTGCCACTAATGATTTAAAATTAGACCCTGATAAGTTTGGATTAAAGTAATGAACACTCATGTAAGATTCGTTTTATCACATAATCCTTAAAATGCCATAGAAAATAAAAAAAAGACTAGCTGACGGCCATGTCTGCCATTGCTTTACAAACCGCGTAGTAATACAACGGACGACCCGCATGGAGTGTTATGATTGGCTTTGGCTTACTTGCTAATTTGCATAAAAAATGCACTAGTGCAATTCCGCAAAATATGACACTGTTACAGCACTCCCACATGGAAGATTTATGTGATGAAAGTGTTTAGACTTTTCTTGTCTTTTATTTTAGGTGTACAACAGTACCTCATTGAGATATACCAGACTAAGTGCTTGTGGGAAAATCCGATGACAACTGACCAACAATGTATTCCTGATATGTATGTGCCACCTGCAGTAAAACTAATGAGGGAGAAAGATGAACATGGTGGATTGGAAGAGGTGAAAAAGGAACAGTCACAGCCTTTTCGTCCAAGTTATCAACAGATCTTCTCTTCTCGATCCAGTCCATGTACAAATATATACATAACAGGAGATGCTGGAACTGGAAAAACTACATTCTGTAACCAACTTGCTCTCATCTGGTGCAAGGCAGTTCAGAATGTCCGAGACAGGACAGTTTCAGCAGATCTGACAGTTCTGTCACAATTTAAATTCTTGTTTTACATTAATTTGAGAGACACTGAGGCAATCTATCATGTCGAAGAAATGCTTGAAAAGTTAATGAAATATGCTCCAATATCTGTAGACATATCCAACTTACTGAAAACCGAGAAATGTTTGATTGTTCTTGATGGTTTGGATGAATGGTCTTGTCCAGACGGGACAAAATGCCCAGGTTTGAATGAGCACATACCGGGCAGAAACATAATGAATAAGAACTGTGTCTTTCTTACTACAACAAGAAATTGGAAGTATGATGTTAGTGATCTGAAAACAAAAGATGTAGATAAATACATAGAGTTGTGTGGTATTAATAAGGAATCCTCAGAAGAACTGGCTCAGAAATTGGTTGATTATCTAGACAGAAAATCAAAAAGACCAACAAAAACAAATATCTTCACCTTTCACATTGAAATATATGAGAGAAAGCTGTCTGACCTTATAACTGTGCCAGTTCTTTTGATACAGTTGGTAACTCTGTGGTATTGTGGCAAAGACTTTGGTAACTCAAAATTACAGTTGTACTGTAGTATGCTAGATCTGCTGTTTGAACGGTCTGAGAAAAGAATGTCTGAAAAACAATCACAAAGTACATGTACAGCTGCTAATAAACAGGAAATACTGCTTCCAGAATGCTTCAGTACAAAAGATTGCTGCCAGAGTCACACAGAGTTACTACTGTGCTTATCTAAGTTGGCATATACATCTCTGTTTAACAAACAAAGGGAAGAAGTTTTGGTCTTCAAAAGTTCGAAACTTGATATTTTTGGAATTTCTCCATCAGATATCACCCTGTGTTTACAATGTGGCATATTATCTCAAAATAAGGATTTTGGTAATTATACAGGAAAATATAAAAAGTTCTCATTTTTGCACAAAAAAATGCAAGAATTTCTCGCAGCAGTACATATAGTAACTGTTCAGCCCGTTGAAACTACCTTAGAATGTCTCAGAGAATTCTGTAGTTCAATAGATATAATGATAGAAATGTCTCAAGTGTGGCTGTTTGTGTCTGGGATGAGTCCTGACATAATGAGACAGTTGTTGAAACACTTCACTAATGTTATTAATGCTGACAAACGAGTACAAAACTACAGACAGAGTTATCGTGACTGGTCTGGAGGACGTTTGATACGAGACATACAGACATTTGTGGCTGACTGTGTAATTGAAGGTCAAATTAATGGCCACACATACGAAAACATCGGTTCAGAGGACTTGTATATTGACAGTGACACTTTTAGACATGTAGAATGCTTGTTGCCAGGCAACAGAGTGTCTGGGTTAGAGACTATCTACTGTCACTCTATTAGCCATGTAGCACGTGCGTTGCCAGGCAACGTGACGTCATGTATAAAGTCCGTGTACATACCCGACACTGACGTCATGACAGTTGACCAGTTAAGACGTATAACTGGTCTCTTACTACACAGCCAGGCAGTGCAGAAACTGTACCTGATTGACCCCAGGTCACGTATTACCAGAGAGACGCTGACAACATTCTTACGAAACTCCAGGAACAAGTTGACCAGTTTACACTTGGTCAGTGGAGTGACACTAACAGAGAGTGGAGTGACTTCAATATGTCGCAGTATCAGCGAGCGTTTAATGGCGCTTAGGCTGGTTAGGGTTGGACTGACTCATGTAGATAAAGTAAAACTGTTGAACGCGTTATCACAGTCAGCCTCCATTAGAGAGTTAGACCTGGAGTTAGACTGTACAGACCATGGCTTAGACTGTAGACCTCGTATAGACGTGTCTACTATGACTCAGTTACAGACACTTTGGCTGGACGACATGTGTGTAGATAATCTACCGACCGTGACACAATGTATGGAGCGGGTTGACCTGTGGTTTGTTACTTTATCAATGACGACTCTGCGTGAGTTTGCACGGAACATTTCACAGACAAAACGACACGTAGAGGTAGAACTATGGGGGGTAAGAGTTAGAGAGGAGAGTGAGGACCGTGTAGACCTGGAGACTTTCCTCCGTGGTTGTCCCGGTCTGACAGTGACACGCTACCAGTATGATGACAGATACAACAGATGGACGATATACTTCCACACAAACGAACAATAAAGTGAAATGTTTGGTCAAACACAAAACTTGTCAGAGTCCATTTTACTGTGTAGAACGTTGACTATCTGATGAGACAAGTTTCAATTCGAATTTCAAAAAAAAGTTGTTTTTCGTCTCTCAGCTGCCTTTTATCATATTTTAAACATCTTAGAATCATTTAAACATTCAACTGTCAGTATTTGTTTTATTATTTAGAACATTTCCTGTCTAACAAAACAACTTTTAGTTCAAAATTCAAGAAAAAGTTGGTTTTCATCTCCGAGCCGCCATTACTTTTTGTCTTTTAAACCACTTAGAATTAACCAAACACCCAACTATGAGTACTTATTTTCTTAGTTGGAACATTTCCAGTCGTATTATACAAGTTTTAAATCAAAATTCCGAAAAAAATACTTTTTCATCTCCCTAGGATGGCACGTGGAATAATTCTATTGTGAAAATCTTATTTTCAGCCGTAAAACTCGAAATAATCGTTCAAACACCCAACAATGAGTATTTGTTTTCTTAGTTGGAACATTTCCAGTCTAATGATACAAGTTTTAAAATCAAATTCAGGAAAAATATCTTTTTCATCTCTCAGCAGCCTTTTAAAACCTAGAAAATCAACGGCAGATGTGTTGACTTTCAGTCTTTGATCTAAATGAGAGTGTCTAATTCGCTCATTCGGATTGTCACCAGTTAGCGTTGGATTGGGCACGATCATTTGATAGATGTTTATTTCATTTTGTGTCTAATGAAACGGTTTGAAAATCTATCAGGACCAGGATCTCTCACTGTTTGTATGTACATGTATATATACACTAAAACCTCTCTAAGTGATTTCCAAAATGGCCTAATTCTGGGTCACACACATGTACATGTATATTAAGTGGTCGCTTTAGAGAACCTCTATTTTATATTATGTATGATTTTCAATTTGTAGTTGAAATAAAAAAGATATATAAACTGTTACTGGTCTTTCTTTTATTTGTGCATTTTGTCTCACGTGGCATAAAGTGTCACGATGAGTTTTAGGAATCGTCCTGTGTCGATCGTTAAACATCGTCCGTCTTTGGGTCTAATCATGTAATGAAATGTTTTGAAAATCTATCTGGACCAGGATTGGCCGAAAATACATGAAGAGTTATAAAAAAGAACACGATGAGTTTGATGAAACACTGTGCGCCCAACTTGACCTTTGATCTTGATGTATGACAGTCACTTATAAAAATGTGTGCCTCCATAAGATGCACAGGCATGCCAAGTTTGAAGTATGTATATGTAATGGCTACAAACATATCGCCGCCGTTAAAAAACGCACAGACAGGGCAAAAATAATACCCCATCCCATTGATGGGGGGAGGGGGGGATAAGAATTATTTATACCATCTGTAATTGGTTCTTGTTGAAATTTTTTAAGTAAAAGTTACTGTTGACTTTTATCCATTTTGCAACTTTTCTCCCACTGTGAAATAAGTCTAATTCTGGATTTTCAAGACATCGTAGCTTAATGCAGGTTGAATGTTACACTGACTTTCTTTGTTCACGTTCTATATAACTCTTCCGCAGTCATGTATTTTCAATCTTCCAATTTTTGTATCCAGGTAAGACGCGGAGTAACTCGATGCCTTATCAGGATCCAAACTGTTTAACATTGATAACGTGTTTATATTTGTACGCACGTGTTTTATTAACCCTTCACCCCATGAATACGCCTGTTCTACGCCTTTGCAAACAGTAGACCCAGATAAGACGTCTCACGTAAGAGTATTTACTGTACTATAGACTTTTCACATGTTTTATTAACTCTTTACTCTATAAATACGCCTTTTCTCTATAAATACGCCTTTTCTACGTCATTGCAAACAGAACAGACACTGATCAGACGGTTCCTTTAGGTCCGACGCGGAATCTACGCCTGTGCAAACAGGAGAAACGTCTGATCCGGATCTGCTGTTTGCTTATGACAAAATGCAGATCTAATTCTACATTCCGTCTTAGTTAACCCTCTGGGAGCCGTCTGATCAGGATCTGCTCAGTTTGCTTATAACATAATGCAGATCTGATTCTACAATGCTTAGTTAAACCTCTAGGAGCTGTCTGATCAGGGTCTTCTCTGTTTGCTTATAACATAACGAAGATCTAATTCTACAATCTATGTCTTAGTTAACCCTCTAGAAGCCATCTAATTAATATGAATGATGTCATGATTTCTTACAATAATATTCATGGAGTAAAGGGTTAATAAAGGGGACTCTATAGAGTGGCCCCTCTGATCAAAGAACACCTATTCATTAGACTCACAATAAGTGTTTTACGGTTACGATCAGTTACACATTTATTGGCGGGTACAGCAGTTTTTCGAATTTCCCCCATCAAGTGAGTTATTAAAGAACGTAAGTTCTATGCCTCTGTGTTTTTGACGATTACAGTGAGTTTTTGGCGAATTGTTCAGAGTCGACGTGAACACTGATATAGGTCTGCATTGCTAGCAAGGTACTTAACGCTAAGTTGCCACACGCGAAATACGTAACGTAGTTTTAAACTTGACCCCGATTTAAAATACAATCGGCGCTGTAACCGGGTCCAATCTGTTAACATAGTTATGTTTTATGAATTGACACGGAAAGGAATTACTAGCAAACCGCATACATTCAGACACCTATTTGTTCCTTCCTTGTCAACTGTGGCAGAGCATATTTAAATTTGTCCCCAAACTCCTGCCACATAGAAAATACTTTCTTCGTAATTTTAACACACTTTTCCGAGGTGCAAAAAATAGTCCGTAAAGCCTTTACGCTTTTATTTTCCTTCGCAAATATAATGTTTACTTATCCATCTCAAGAATAATTTCACTTCCAATAATGAACCCCCGAACCAAACAATCGTGGCTTTTTATATACTGTATAAATATATTGTGCCTAACGTGCACGTGAAACATACATTAAAGTCCGCACGCTCCACACGTAACGGATCACGCTCCACACGTAACGGATCACGCTCCACACGTAACGGATCACGCTCCACACGTAACGGATCACGCTCCACACGTAACGGAGCATATAAGGGTATCGTGTTAATTATCACTACCGTTGTCATGTGACATAACTTACGGAACAAATCAACATGAAGACGGAACATACGTGAAAGTAATATAGGGGTACCACAATACATGGCAAAGGAGGGACGTGCCGAATGATAGAGCAAAGAACCCTTAATAGAACACAATATAAATCCAATATTCATTTTGTATTATTCCGTTATAGTGTGTAAAACAATACTATAAATCGCAAAAAGTACACTTTTAGAACTCTTCATCAACATCTACACCTTTGCTAACAGAGTAGACCCAGAATAGACTGTTCACATTGGAGTACGCTCTGCTTATGGAACAATAGAGACACTTTTCCCTTGTCTGCGCCTTTGTAAACAGAGTAGACCAAGATCAGCCGGCTGCCATGGGAGCATGCTCTTCTAAAACAATAGAAATGAGTTTCTCTTGTCTATGCTTTTGCAAACACAGTAGACTAAGATCCCATAGGAGTCGTCTGATCAGGGTATACCCTGCTTATGAACTAGAGAGATATGCATCTACAGTTTCTGCCAGGGCGAAACATTCTTGTTTCCATGCGCCATTAAAAAATCTAGTTAATATCGATGATGTAATTGTTTCTTACATGAATATTCAAGGAGCAAATTGTTAAACGTTTTGAACCTGAACTCTAAGTTTGTATGGGATTATTAAGTATCCATATATGTAAGTAAGGTGGTATCTTAATGCCTTACTCCATGAATGCGCATGTGCAAGACCTTGGAAATAGAGTAGTCCCATCTTAGACGGCCTTACTCCATAGATACGCCTTTGTAAATAATGTAGACCCAATCAGACGGTCTTACTCTATAAATACGACCCTGTGTGCCTTTGCAAATAGAGTAGACCCAGATCAGACGGTCTTACTGCATAGGTACGCTTTTGTTCGCCTTTGCAAATAGAGTAGACCCATACCAGACGGTGTTACTCCATTGATCTATACGCCTTGGAACGCTTTGCAAATACATGTAGAGTAGACCCAGATCAAACGGTCTTACTCCATAGATCTATACACCTTTTACGCTTTGCAAATAGAGTAGACCCAATGTGTCCATATCATATTATAACCATTAATCCTGTTAATATTCACGGTGCCATTATTTCTTATATGAATATTCATGGAGTAAAGGGTTCATGCGAGTTAAGTCAGAACCCTTCCACGTGCACAGTTTTTGTTACTCCATTTTCAAACATTAGCGACAAATGTATCAATAAGCACGAGTTTCGTTAGAATTGTAGCTTAATGCATACACAGGGTCTATATGCATAAATTCTGTCTTGCATTAACTACTGTGTGTAAGAGCTAGAATAATCTTCTTGTTGGCGAAATCTTTGGTTGAATATTTATTTTAAACCTTTACTCAACAAACACGCCCTCCTACGCCTTTATAAAGTAGACCCAGGTCAGACAGCTCTTTACTCCACAAACACGCCCTCCTACGCCTTTATAAAGTAGACCCAGGTCAGGCGGCTCTTTACTCAGAAAACACGCCCTCCTACGCCTTTATAAAGTAGACCCAGATCAGACGGCCTTACTCCACAAACACGCCTTCCTACGCCTTTATAAAGTAGACCCAGATCAGACGGCCTTACTCCACAAACACGCCTTCCTACGCCTTTATAAAGTAGACCCAAATCAGACGGCTCCTGTAGGAACAATCTGACTGTCAGATCAGGGTCTGTTGCTTGCTTATGATAAAATATAGATATGATTCTACAGTTCTGCAATGGCCAGACATGCGTCATTTTAAAATGAATATTCATGATGTCATAAAATGTTAACTTGTTACACATTAACCCACCTTGTGTTTGGGTTTACTTTTTATGTAGAGAAGAGCAACAGGCGTATATAGTCTAGTAGAGAAGAGCAGCAGGCGTATATATTCTAGTAGAGAAGAGCAACAGGCGTATATATTCTAGTAGAGAAGAGCAACAGGCGTATATAGTCTAGTAGAGAAGAGCAACATGTGTATACAGTCTAGTAGAGAAGAGCAACAGGCGTATATAGTCTAGTGGAGAAGAGCAACAGGCGTATATAGTCTAGTAGAGAAGAGCAACAGGCGTATATAGTCTAGTAGAGAAGAGCAACAGGCGTATATAGTCTAGTAGAGAAGAGCAACAGGCGTATATAGTCTAGTAGAGAAGAGCAACAGACGTATATAGTCTAGTAGAGAAGAGCAACATGCGTACATAGTCTAGTAGAGAAGATCAACAGGCGTATATAGTCTAGTAGAGAAGAGCAACATGTGTATACAGTCTAGTAGAGAAGAGCAACAGGCGTATATTGTCTGGTGAAGAAGAGCAACAGGCGTATATAGTCTAGTAAAGAAGAGCAACAGGCGTATATAGTAGAGAAGAGCAACATGTGTATACAGTCTAGTAGAGAAGAGCAACAGGCGTATATAGTCTAGTAGAGAAGAGCAACAGGCGTATATAGTCTAGTAGAGAAGAGCAACAGACGTATACAGTCTAGTAGAGAAGAGCAACAGGTGCATATAGTCTAGTAGAGAAGAGCAACAGGCGTGTATAGTCTAGTAGAGAAGAGCAACAGGCGTACATAGTCTAGTGCATTAACCCACCTTGTGTTTGAGTTTACTTTTTATGTAGAGAAGAGCAACAGACGTATATAGTCTAGTGCATTAACCCACCTTGTGTTTGAGTTTACTCTTTTATGTAGAGAAGAGCAACAGGCGTACATAGTCTAGTAGAGAAGAGCAACAGGCGTATATAGTCTAGTAGAGAAGAGCAACAGGCGCATATAGTCTAGTAGAGAAGAGCAACAGGCATATATAGTCTAGTGCATTAACCCACCTTGTGTTTGAGTTTACTTTTCATGTAGAGAAGAGCAACAGGCGTACATAGTCTAGTAGAGAAGAGCAACAGGCGTATATAGTCTAGTAGAGAAGAGCAACAGGCGCATATAGTCTAGTGCACAACAAATCTTAATCCGTTTAACTTATTTTAACCCTTTCCCTGTTCAGTACATAATATGTAAGGAATAATCACGTCATGAATATTGATTGGCTGATTTTTTTTATACAATAATGTTTGGTATTGGTAGACACTAAAGAGATCTAGTATAAGTTCATCAGCAAACAGAGCAGATCCTAATTAGACAGTTCCTATAGGAGCTATCTGATCTTGGTTACCCTGTACGCGTGAACAGGCGTTTAGATGAGGGAAAGGGTTAAACATTTTCCCCGGGTCTATGTTCACACTTTGAAAACAGGTTGGCCCAGATGAGGGCCTGAGTAACTTTGCCTGCCATTATTGTCCAACCATTTTAACACTGAGTTGACATCAGTCCAGTAGATCCTATTTGTTACACTACCTTTAGACTTTACCAGTCACATCATCCTGACACCAGTCCATGTCGTCCTACATGTAACACTACATTTAGGCTTTACCAGTCACATTATCCTGACACCAGTCCAGGTCGTCCTACATGTAACACTACATTTAGACGTCACCAGTCGCATTATCCTGACACCAGTCCAGGTCGTCCTACATGTAACACAACTTTTAGACTTTCTTCTCAGCTGGACGCAGGCTCTTTCACATTAATGCAGACTAGTTCCTCAAAAAGTTTTAGCGATTCGAAAAGGAAATATAAGCATCAGGAAATATAAGGATCAGGAAATATAAGTATCAGGAAATATAAGCATACTAGACTGCTAGCAGACACCATTTTCTATCAACAGGCGGTGGGCTAAACGACATGTCAAACGCATTAAGCCGTCTGATCAGCTAAACGACATGTCATATGCATATAAGTATTTGTACGGTGTTTTACTGTATGATACGTGTTTGAGTGCTCGAACTATCGGGATCGTACTGTATGGTTCGTGTTTTAATGCTCGAACTATCGGTATTGTACTGTATTATACGTGTTTTAATGCTCGAACTATTGGGGTTATACTGTTTGATACGTATTTTAATGTTCGAACTATCGGGGTTGTACTGTATGATACGTGTTTTACTGCTCGAACTATCGGTGTTATGCTGTAAGATACGTGTTTTAATGCTCGAACTATCGGGGTTGTCCTGTATGATACGTGTTTTACTACTCGAACTATCGGTGTTTTACTGTATGATACATATTTGTGTGCTCTTACTATCAATTTTACTGTAATTTACAAAACAAATTAGAACGAACCGGAAGTTAACAAGAAAATAAAACAAGCTAGAGTTACACTAGACACAAATATTACAGAATGTCAAGAGTTATGACAAATATTACAGAATGTCAAGCGTTATGACATCGCACGTGGCAGTGTGTGTTATGAACTTATATCATCGTGTCACCGCTACTGTCACCGGAGAGTGAACTGAACAAATGTGCGAATAAATTTACAAACAGTTTAGATCCAGATGAGACGCCAATTAACTCGTTTTGAAGGTACACCCCACAACAAACTACTTCAACTTTCCCTTTATCCTTACACGGCGGTGATGTGGAACAGCCTACCAGCGGTGTCTCGAGGGGTTCCGTAACATCCTGACCCCCTCCTTCATTTCAAACCGCCCCATAGGCCTGGGATCAGTGTTTTTAGCTTCTTTGTTTTTCACCTGTTTTTAAACCTGTCTCACTTTATTTCTTCTCTCTATTCTTCTTTTGAAGTCTTCCTTTCACAACTTTTATTTGCTTTTAATCTACATGACGCACAAACCCCTCATGCCGATAATGCACGACAAGTGGAGTCCGGCATTATATATAGATTAAACGAATAACGACCCTGTGACGTGATCTATTGTTTGAACCAACCAGGAAAAGTTCATAATACACTGTAGTTTTACCCATAATCCTTCACGCCATTAATACTCATAAAAGAAACAAAAACGTTATCAATATTAATTAGAATATCATAATAATGCAACAGTACCCGCTTAATATGGCCCGTAGCGCTCGATACTTTAATATCATATCAATATAATAATGCCCACTTAATATGGCCAGTTGTTCTCGTTACTTTGTGGTTAGTTCCGCAGTTACGGAAACGCATATTAACAAACTACATTATTCTAAAAAATATATTTTCTTAGATAAATAAAATAAAGTTTTTATTCATTTTCGTTTTTTATGAGTGAAATAATAAATATTATTCAGCTTGATTAAAACTGGTTCAAATAAGAAAGGTTTTAGTAATTTTTGTAATTGCAATTAATTGATAATTGACGGTGCATTGTGTATTATGATATCATTGTATCACCCCAACACATTCGCCGAAAAGCCACTCATAAGGTTTGCTGAACTAAGCTAATATGTGAATACATTTGCTAATTTTAAGTAAATACCTAGCTATGTGCAGTTGTTGTTTTTAACGAGGACAAAACGTCGGCAAATAGAAATACCCGGATTTGGCATTTAGGTCCGGAAATTATCGGAGAAAAAGAGTCCTACACACATCTGGGGCTGCAGCTTGATAAATGGCTAGACTGTGGTCCTTGTTGTGAGGGGACTGTTACAAAGCTACGACAAGCATTCTTTGGGCTAATTGGGTGTGGGCTCCATAGGAACGGTTTGAATCCAATTACTTCAATGAAAGTATACATGTCCGCATATATGCTAGGCAAGGGTTGCTTCTCGGCCTATCTGCAAAACTACTGTAATGTATTATCCCCATCGCCAATCTGGTTGCTTGCTCAGCAATATCCACATATGTTGCCCGAATGCCAGAGTACAGTCATGTTACTTAGTAAATTATTTTGTAATAACTTTACACAACCATGTGACACATGTGGAGACCTAGTCCCGAATCTGACACTACATATCGTGCTGTTCTGTAATAGAAATGAAATCTTGAGAGAGCGTCTGTGGTGTAAGGTTTACGAGCTGTGTGGACATATAACATATCGGTATTTCATCCAATTAGATGCACATGATCAAGTGACTCATCTGACGTTTGATCTATGTCACCTCATCGAAAGTGACCTAAACCGCGAACAGTGTTTGAAATTTGTTGCCCTGACATTTCACCGAATGTTACGTTAGCATGTGCTGTGAATGGTGTTGTGGGACAGTGATACACTATGTACTGTTTGAGTGGAATGTTAAATTGTATTAACCCTTTCCCTCGTGTTGATGCTTTTTGACGACCCTGTAAAAGTCACTTTGTGAAACGATTGTGATAATTAGAGCGTTTGCTCCTGTAGGAGCGAAGGCTCTTTTTATCACAATGGTTTCAAATTACGGGATTCTAGGAATTTCCCTTTCTCTAGTTAATGTTCCTTTTTGGTAGATTTACTCAGAGGTTGTGTCTTAAAATAGTTTATGGGGTAAAGGTTTAAACAAATGTAATGCAGTTAACAATCTTGCAAGTGTGCATAATGTTGACATAGATAAAGGACGATGACGATGACGGGGACGACGATGTGAATAATCATTATTACCATCGTCGTTGTCGTCGTAGTCAATGTCTCCTTGTTCTTCGTCGTCTTATATCTGTTTTAGGTTTACCATTAACCCTTTGTACACAAATGTATGTTAATATTGTAATGGTTACGTAACTTGATAGCGACTATGATGATGAGTGGGACGATGAAGATGATGGCGATAGTCATCGTCATCGTCATCATACTCATCGTCACAGTCTCTAGTATGATTATTGATATATTCTTTTTCCTCAACCTGTTTGCATGTTAAATGTTTTGTTTCTCTATTCGCAATGTACACTGTGGTGCAAGCTGTACGGTCGCGAATGTTTAGACTTTTCCAAGATGGCGGACGAACAGGAGGCTGAAAGGTAAGCATTACATTTTTAAACTTTTTAAACAATGTAGATTTTTCTTTCAGTCTTTTAGTTGGTGTCACAACATAGAATTATAACGCCCGTCAACAGCGGTTTACCTCCTTATGGTTCATGTCTGTGTGTAAGGCTCAAAATCTGCCGCAAACAATGCAGAAACCGAAAATCAGAAATCGAATCGAGAAGGAGGTCATATTTTGCCTCATTGTAAGCTTACCAACAACGCTAAGCCTTTTCTAACACTGTGGGTATATGCATTTGAGTCCGATATTAACGTTGAGTTAATTATTTTGAAGCAAAAATCTACATTTTGTCTTTTTGAGAGGGTTGAAAAAAATGTCGAGTGTACGGTTTAGCCCGTAGTGGTAAAACTGCACTGTACGGTTTAGACCCGATCTATTTTGTACGGTTTAGACACGATTTTCTTAGAAAAACTGTACGGTTTAGACATATACAAATACTAACGACGTTTGAATATGCGTCGTAGGTCTAGATAGTGTAATCCGTGTAATTAGTGTAGATATTCCTTCACACAATGCCTATTTGCGATTTTGACAGTATATTACAAACAATTAAGATCGAGAACAGAAGCATAGCATATAATCTGGATCTATACTGGTTAACATTTGAAGACAATGTTATACTTAAAAAGTTTTGAAGTGAATTGATTTTTAATTCGAAAAGTAGTAAAGTCAAGCAGGCAAAGCCACATGCAAGACGCAACCACCACCAAAACACCGATAGACAGCATGACACACACACACACACATCCAAACGCATACGCACACACACATACGAAATGAACACAGAAAACACCAAAAGACACACAAGAAACAGGGACAAACGTTCCACAACATGAACAAACCACAAGCAAAAAGACGCAAGGCAAACAAAAGGAAGGGTGACAAAGAGAGTACCGCCTTGGCACGGTCAGCAGCAAAAATACCACTGGGGGTTTAAACCGGTTTACGGACGTCCTAACCTCACACTTCTCTCAAAGTTAAGTTTAACTGATTGGGTATTTGGGTAAAAGTGTTTTACCCGTTTCAGTCCTAATGCAAATAAAGAGCGTCTGAAATTAAATCAAGCACTTTGTACTGTTACTTTACATTACTTTACATATCTTTTCAGATTATTTGCCTGTTACTATTGCGAGACAAAGGAAACCATCAGCCACTGTGTAGATGCAAATCCGAGAAATCCAATGAAAATTAGAAGAAAAGAGCTAAGTCATATATATCGGGAAAGTCGGGGCAACGTACATTAACTTTTAATGTAATACCAGGCGTTTTCAAATAAACAAATAAACAAATAAACAAGCAAAATTATTCTAAATGGTGAAATGCAAACCATTGAAATTCAAGATATTGACGAAGATTTTAGACTTGGCAATTTATTTGGTCCAATAAATATATGTTTTGTCCTCATTAACTTGTTATTCTTTTCTGTTATATAATTATTTCACGTTTATTTTTATGTCACCTTTAAAATGCATGTATGTCCTACGAAATGGCATTTAGACATTCCATACAGACTCAGCCCAGATCCGTCATCGCGAAACTGACGAGATATCGACCAAGTGCTAAAATATATCAACTCAACTAAATGCCTGTAAAACATAATCCGAGGGTAGGTTCTTTTTTCTGACAGATGATACAGATTAACCATTATGTTCGCTAAATGAATTGCCGGCGTGTCAAAAACATGTTAGTTAAACTTAAAAATCAATTCACTTCAAGTTTTAAAGTAAAACATTGTCCTTAAATGTTTAATAACCAGTATATGTCCAGGTCATGTTCTACCCATAATTCTATTCTGGTTTTCCAGTGATCTTACTGAAAGAATGCAACGTGTAATTTTACCTGGTACCTTCTCTGACTGGAATACTATGAAGCTGGTGTTCCACAAGGATATATATTAGGTCCATTGTTATTTCTTGTTTTTATAAACGATATTGTTAGCGACATTGTATGGAACATTCGTTTGTTTGCTTACGACACTAGCTTGTTTAGTGTAGGTATTACTACCGTACATATGGCAAAAAATATCAATAATAATATATTAAAAAGGCAGAGAAATGGCTAGTTGAATTCAATCCTAAGAAGACTGAGTCGTTAATAATCTCGAGAAAAATGTCTCATCCGTATATATTTAAGACCATCAAATTCATGAAGTAGATTCACATAAGCACATTGGCGTTCATCTCTCACGTGATCTAACATGGCACTGTCATATCGAATATATCGCTACTAAGGCATGGACAAGAATAAATGACATGCGAAAACTCAAATTCACTTCGGACAGACATTCCCTTGAAACAATCTACGTATATTTCGTGATATCTATTTTAGAATACGATGATACTATATTTGATAACTGTAATGCCAGAGAATCTAACAGTTTTGAAAAAATTCAATATGAAGCTACCCGTATAGTAACTGGGTCAACTAAATTGGTTTCTGTTGGTAAATTATTGCATGAAGTTGGATGGAAACGCCTTGAAACCAGACGTAAAACACAGACTTATTCTCTTTTATAAAATGGTGTTTCATTTAACTCCAAAATATCTCACAGAACTGGTACCTGAAGTGGCTGGAAGTGTTTCTCGATGCAATTTAAGATTAAGAAACGCTGGTGATATTCAACCTCTGGCCTGTCGCACAACCCATTATAGCAACTCTTTCCTCCCTGCCATAATACAGGAGTGGAACAACCTCCCTTTCATATCTTCTACTCTAAACGCATTCAAAACGTCTTTGAATATCAATCTGCTAACTGTTCCCAAACATTTTATTACGGTGTCAGAAAACAGCAGCTCCTGCACAAGAGGCTTCGTACAAACTGCAGTTCCTTGAACCATGGCCTATTCTCAAAGAACATATCTGACACTGCCTTGTGTACGCTGAGAACGCATCGCACTTCTTCTTAAGCTGTTGCAAATATACCAACGAAGGAAACCAACGGAGGCAAACAACTTTTTGATGATGTTGCCAGATTCACTACGCCGTCCCTGTATGTCTTTCTGTTTGGCGATCCTCTTTTAAATTATAATACAAACATCATTATAGACGAAGCTGTACATCGGTTTATCCAAACCTCAAAACGATTCTAATAAACTCGGTAACGCTCACCTTCTTTCGAATGTGATTGTACTGCTCAGAATCCTAGACCTCTCTACATATATGTGTCAACCTTCGTTTCCTTTTTTGTTTCTTTTATTTTTTTTTCTTTTATTCTGAAGTATCTTTCTCAAAAAGTTTTTGTATAAACTGATATATCCTGCTTAATTAATTTAATTAGTTTTCAGTACAATTAATATAGTACAATAACGGGCAGTCATTTCTGCATAAAGCGAGTGCAGTTGTTACGGTGATGGGGAGAAACATAATAAGCAGTCTTGTTTTCGTTTCCATCCTTTTCTTTTCCTTTGTGTTATTATTACAATATTCATGCAAATATTTAAGAATAAAATACGTTTAAACCAATTATATACTGTGCTTCTGATCTCGATCCTAATTGTTTGTGATATTCTGTCATAATCGCAAACATGCATTGCATGAAGGAAGATCCATAATAAATAGTTGGGATTATACTATCTAGACCTACGGCGCAGATTCAAATGGTAGCATTTGTTTTGTGTCTAAACCGTACAGTTTTTCGAAAGAAAATCGTGGCTAAACCGTACGAAAAACATCGGGTCTAAACCGTACAGTGCACTTTTACCTCTAATGGCTAAACCGTACACTCGACATTATTTTCAAACGTCTCCAAAAGACAAAATGTAGATCTGTGCCACAAACTAGGTAACTCAACATTAATATCGGGCTCAGATGCATATATCCACAGTGTTAGAAAATGTTTAGCATAGTTGGTAAGCTTACAATGAGGCAAAATATGACCTCCTTCTCGATTCGATTTCTGACTTTCAGTTTCTGCAAAGTTTACCGAAGATTTTGAGCCTTACACACAAATATGAACCATAAGGGGGTACGCCGCTGTTGACTGGCGTTATAAATCTGTGTTATGGCACCAATTAAATGACTGAAAGAAAAATCTACATAGTTTAAACAGTGTAAAAATGTGATGCTTACCTTTCAGCCTCCGTTTGTCCGCCATCTTAGAAAAGTCTAAACATTTGTGGCCGTACAGCTTGCACCACAGTGATGTATAGGCTGGCATATATTTTTCCTGTGATCCTCGTCTATGTTTCGCTAGACAGGATAACGAGAGATATACATGCAGTGACATTTTTATTCTCTACGTAATTTACGGTTTTGCATGCATTCACCTTACTCCTCTTCTAGGTTTCGTTTCGCTAGAGAGGACAGCGGGTGATATGCATGTGCTGGGAATAATTGGGAAATTGTATTTCTGTACAATTTCTATATTTATCTGTTTATGACGTTATGTACTTGATCATTTATTTAGAGTTCATTGTATGTGTAATGTTTCACATTGTATTTTTGTGCTCTCTGTGAGTGGAGGATAATAAATAAATAAAAGTGGAGTTGAGCGGTAAAAGTTACGATACCTGTGGAGTTGAGCGGTAAAAGTTACGATACCTGTGGAGTTGAGCGGTAAAAGTTACGATACCTGTGGAGTTGAGCGGTAAATGTTACGATACCTGTGGAGTTACGATACCTGTGGAGTCTACTCTGTTTACAAAGACGTTAAAATACGTATCTGTGTATTTGAGCGGTAAAAGTTACGATACCTGTGTAGTTGAGCGGTAAAAGTTACTATACCTGTGGAGTCTACTCTGTTTATAAAGACGTTAAAATACGTACATGTGTAGTTTTAACTGACAAAATGTATTTCAATATTTAGATCTACTTGCATAATGTCAATACAAGAAATCCTGACAACATGAGTATTTATTAACTTGGCTTTTATAATGGTACAGTAAAGTCCGTCTAAAGCGGACATTAGGATTAGTATATGTGTGGTTACCTTTGTGGGTCTGTCAGACAGGCCGTGGCTTAATGTAGCTGGTATGGCATGATGAAAGCTCCTCTAGAAACTTTCTGCATGACTTTCACCAGGCATTAAGGCAAAAGTCCGATTTATTCTTTATAAAATTTCCGTTTTACAGGAAAATGAACAAACAGGTATTTTTGACCTTGGCAAAATTGTAGGATCATATATAATTCCACTACCAAATAGGGCACATCCTGAACAGGTATCTCCTGAAGGAGCTGTCTGACCTGGGTCTACTCTGTTTACAAATACCTTAAAGGTGTATATATTGAATAAACGGCTATTATAGAATGTCTCTAATCTGGATTGTTAAATGTTCTACCAGGTAAATGGTAAATGTGTCAAAATGTGAATCTATCAGATAAATGGAAAATGTGTCAAAACCTGACTCTATCAGATAAATGGTAAATGTGTCAAAACTATGACTATCAGGTAAATGGTAAATGTGTCAAAATGACACTAAGGCAAAGAAAAAGAAGAATTACTGATTGAGAATTATAGCAGACGACATGTTTTCCAAACATACTTTTCCTTTATTAAGATCAAAGCTATTTTTAATCCAGTCAGTTGTTCCTCAAAGTTTAAATGAATCAGAAAGTTGAATCCTTTCCCTTATGGAGACAACTGTACACGTATATACTAACATAGCCGTCTTATCTTAGTCTACCCTGTTTGCAGAGGCGTAGAAATGCGTATATATGGAGTAAAATGTTAAAAGCCGTCTGATCTGGGTCTACCCCGTTTGCAAATGCGTAGAAATGCTAATTTATATTCCAATAAAGGGTGGTTAAAATGCGTCTCATTTGGGTCTACTCTGTTTGCAAAGGTATAGAAAGGCGTATTTGGGATAAGAGGCAAAGTAGCTGGATAACGGTTAAGGCAGCGAGATAAGGGTTAAACTAGCGGGATAATGGTTAAAGTAGCGGGATAATGGTTAAAGTAGCGGGATAATGATTAAGGTAGTGGGATAAATGGTTAAAGTAGCGGGATAAGGGTTAAGGTAGTGGGATAAATGGTTAAAGTAGCGGGATAAGGGTTAAGGTAGTGGGATAAATGGTTAAAGTAGCGGGATAAATGGTTAAAGTAGCGGGATAATGATTAAGGTAGTGGGATAAATGGTTAAAGTAGCGGGATAAGGGTTAAGGTAGTGGGATAAATGGTTAAAGTAGCGGGATAATGATTAAGGTAGTGGGATAAATGGCTAAAGTAGCGGGATAAGGGTTAAGGTAGTGGGATAAATGGTTAAAGTAGCGGGATAAGGGTTAAGGTAGTGGGATAAATGGCTAAAGTAGCGGGAATAAAGGGTTAACCAAATGAACACTTGTGACAATTATTCGTTGCCGCTGTTTATCAAATGTTTATTTAGTAATGTTTATGTATAGGTATGCTATATAGGGACATCGGTGAAATAAAGTTTAATCTTATCTACTATTCTGAACACTTAGATGAGTAACATTGTATGACTGTCGGTCTTTTTAACAGATGACAGTATAAAATAAGGTGAAAGCCATGGAGTAAGTTCCCTCTTCTGTGAGATTTCTGGATGGCTTTCAGTCTGCATAAAGCAGTCAGCTGCATCAAAGTAAAACATTCGAATGAGCAAGACGTTACTGTACATAGTCTGTTTATATAGATCTTTATCTAAGTGAACTTTAAGCGTTACTGTACATAGTCGGTTTATATAGATCTTTATCTAAGTGAACTTTAAGCGTTACTGTACATAGTCTGTTTATATAGATCTTTATCTAAGTGAACTTTAAGCGTTACTGTACATAGTCGGTTTATATAGATCTTTATCTAAGTGAACTTTAAGCGTTACTGTACATAGTCGGTTTATATAGATCTTTATCTAAGTGAACTTTAAGCGTTACTGTACATAGTCGGTTTATATAGATCTTTATCTAAGTGAACTTTAAGCGTTACTGTACATAGTCGGTTTATATAGATCTTTATCTAAGTGAACTTTAAGCGTTACTGTACATAGTCGGTTTATATAGATCTTTATCTAAGTGAACTTTAAGCGTTACTGTACATAGTCTGTTTATATAGATCTTTTTCTAAGTGAACTTTAAGCGTTACTGTACATAGTCGGTTTATATAGATCTTTATCTAAGTGAACTTTAAGCGTTACTGTACATAGTCGGTTTATATAGATCTTTATCTAAGTGAACTTTAAGCGTTACTGTACATAGTCGGTATATACAGATCTTTATCTAAGTGAACTTTAAGCGTTACTGTACATAGTCGGTTTATATAGATCTTTATCTAAGTGAACTTTAAGCGAATCTAATTTTCATCAAATATTCCAAGGGAGTGTTACTCGACACTGGGAGTGGGTCAAGGGGAGACAACACTTAAATGACATTAAATAGATAATTTACAATAATTGTATAAGAATAAGACCAACGATCTTGCTCCTAATAATTATTGTAATCATTGTTCGATTTGATAATAAAGGCTTCAAAGGTATTGACACGCGACGATGGGCGTGGATCAACGGGAGACAACACTTAAATGACGTTTTGCCGATGTAGATCAATTGGAGTGAGTGAGTGAGTTGGGTTTTACGGCCCAGATCAATTGGAAAAGCTCAGCTATTTTCACGCAATACAGAAATGGAACGCAATCGAATCGAAACACGAACTGGAAATCAAATGTCATTATCTATAAGTCTAAATCAAACGCCGCACTCGATAAAAAAAACAACAACAACAACATAGGCCTACCCAAGTCAAATATAAGCGCTGTTACACTAAATTAGTTCAAATGAAATGCTGCATTTTTTGCAGTTTTGAATTTGAGTCTGGATATGCGCTGTTAATCTAAAATAGTTCAGATCCAAATCAAATGCCACACTTTTACAATGCGGATGTTTGGCCTGGATCTGTGCAGATCAATGCTATTAAATAGTGTAGATCCAAATTAAATGCCGCACTTGCAATAGGGCGGATCTTGAGTCCGGATTTGCAGTGCATCATAATTGGAGATCCGAAAACTGTAGCCCGAATTTAGCGTCGCGAACTCCGATGTGTGATTTGAACATCGGAGGAATTAGCGACAATCGGAACAGACCCTGGTCAGGAGGCCTTGGAAGAATTAGCGACTAGAAACAGAGCAGAACTCTGATTAGACGACCGCCTGGTCTGGATCTACTCGCTGTTTGCAAAGGCGTAGTTAAGAGTATTTATGGAGTAAATGGTTAAGCTATGTGCATAAAACTGTAGCCCGAATTTAGTGTCGCGAACCCCGACTAGAAACGGAGTAGACTCTTGTCAGAAGGCTCTTATAGGAGCCGTCTGATCTAGGTCTACTCTGTCTGCAAAATCGTAGTAAAGAGTTTATGGAGTAGATCTAAATGGCTAAGCTGTAGATCTATGCAGAATTAGACTTAACAATTAGCATACGAATTAGGCCTTTGGTGATCGCTTTAGAAAAGTTTCACTGTGTAATTATGTGATGTTGAACTATTTCAGTGCCAGCATTGTCGTCTGCTAGACACATTTTCCTTTGCTTCAAGCTTATTCATATTTATAAAAAAAGATAAACAACGTGTCAAACAGTTTGGATTCTGATGAAACGCCGCCGAGTCTCATTTGGATCTAGTCCCATTCATGACCCGTAAGACAGCATGCAATGATGCTAATTTTGTGACAGTTGCCGTCTTAAAACAGAAAGTAGCTCGATATCACCATTTAGAGTACAAAGATGTGAACTAATCTGGATCCAAACTATTTGCAAAATATATCACAGACCCGTCTTCGTTAAGTTTTGATAGGTTAAAGGTGATTTTCACATAGAGTATTTCTTCAACCAACCCTTAGAGATGTTGCAAAAGTAAGGGAGACGACTCATGTTTAACCAATTTGCAAGTATTTGGTTTCATTAGAGTGACCGTTCGTGTTCTTCAAGTCTCCTTGGACTTTTTCGCGATGCTGTTCCAGCGTTTTATTGGAGTTCTGTCATATTCTGTAAGTTTATACTTGGCATTTAGAGAGTTTTTCTATTCATCTTACTATAGATGTGCTTATCCTTTCATGTTACTTGAAAAGTTGGTGTGTAATTGTTTGCAAACGACTTTGATTTTAAAGTTCTATAAATAGGTTTGCGGGAGATTTCCTATGACGTCACACATTTAATTTTGATTTCCGGATGTAAACAAGGGGTTGCTTGCACTTTAAATGTGAATTCAGTTCTAATCTTCTTATATTAGTCATTTGTCGTAGCCTGTTATTGTTGTTTCGGGTTAAGAACTGTCATGTCATGTCACTGTCATCCATTCGTACTCATGGATCCAATTTGTTCAAGCTTGTGTACTCTAATGGTGATATTGAGCTACTTTCGGTTTCAATTACACATTTGTGTACACTCCACAGCACAGGCGTTGGGCTCATGAAATATGTCTAAAATAAGTTAAAATGTCCCTAAATTGACGTTTTGTAACATTTGGGACCGAAAAAATAAAACTATTACATGTATAGATCCAGATCATGGTATAGGAGCGGTCTCTACAGGGTCTCCTCTGTTGTCTTATCAGCTAATACATGTATAGATCCAGATCATGGTATAGGAGCGGTCTCTACAGGGTCTCCTCTGTTGACTTATCAGCTAATACGTGTATAGATCCATCATCTGACTCTACAGTTTGGATCCAGATCATGGTATAGGAGCGGCCTCTACGGGGTCTGTTCTGTTGGCTTATCAGCTAATACATGTATAGATCCAGATCATGGTATAGGAACGGTCACTACAGTGTCTGTTCTATTGGCTTATCTGCTAATACATGTATATATCCAGATCATGGTATAGGAGCGGTCTCTACAGGGTCTGTTCTGTTCGCTTTTCACCTAATTCTAATACATGTATAGATCCAGATCATGGTATCTCTACGGAGTCTGTTCTGTTGGCTTTAGCTAATACATGTAAAGATCTGACTCTACAGTTTCTTCCAAAGCCAAGATGTCCGGTGTTCATATGCCATGATTTGAAAAACTAATCTATTTAACATTCATGATATTTATGTCATTATTTATTATAATCTGAAACAACATTACAGAAACTGGTTTTAACCCTTTCTTTCATATATAAACACCTTTTTTCACACATTTACAGAGTAGACCCAGATCAGACGGCTCCTGTAGGATAAGTATCAGGGTCTGCGCTGTTTGCTAAATTGAATTTTATAATCTGATTCTATGCATAAATATTATTTAATGTAAATGAAGTGATGAAATTTTGAATAAATGTTAAACGCGGAAAGCGATTAAAGAAACTATATGGCACTAAGCAAAGGGAACCACCGCTGTTCAGTTGTATGAGGTTTATAATAAATGTTAAATGTGGAAAGTGATTAAAGAAAATATATGGCACTAGGCAAAGGGAACCACCGCTGTTCAGTTGTATGAGGTTTCAAATATGTATTAACCTTTTACTCCATAAATATTCTTTTCCACGCCTTTGCAAGCAAAGTAGACCCAGATATGACGGCTCTTTGTGTTATAGGAGCCGTCTGATGAGAGTCTACTCTGTTTGCTTATAAATGATATAATATTGATATGATTGTCCAGTCTCCTATAGGAACCGTCTGATGAGGGTCTTCTCTGTTTACTATAAATGATATAATATTGATATGATTGTCCATTCTCCTATAGGAACCGTCTGATGAGGGTCTACCCTGTTTATTTATAAATGATATAATATTGATATGATTGTCCAGTCTCCTATAGGAACCGTCTGATGAGGGTCTACTATGTTTGCTTATGATATAATATTGATATGATTGTCCAGTCTCCTATAGGAACTGTCTGATGAGGGTCTACTCTGTTTACTTAAATAAATGATATGATATTGATATGATTGTCCAGTCTCTTACATTATCTACAATTCATTTGTTCATGTTATATTATGCCGATTAAATCTAATTAATATTCATGACGTCATTATTTCTTGTATCAATGTTCATGAAGCTTACAAATTTTATAAATCTGTTTGTGAAACTGTAGTCTATAGCAAAACTATATATATACATGTAGCAGGGCTAAAAGGCCATACGTAGTACGAAGCAAGGTCTGAATTAAATAACGTGTTACTAAGACAACTTAAATCATGGGTTTAAATATGCCGCAATTAATGAATTGAATAAAATAATACATTGAAAGTAATATGATACAGTAAAACCTCTCTATAATAGCCACTAAATTGTGGTAATTAGTATAGGAGCGTTTTGTTTTACTATCACCTTGCTTTAAGCAGCCACCTGCTTTTAACAAAAATACTTGATGTAATTTAGTGGTCGTTATAGAGAGGTTTTACTGTATTTCAATGTTCTCATAAAGAGGCTTTCTTTAACCCTTTACCCCATGAATATTTAAATAAGAAACGGTGACATCATGAATATTAATGATATAATAGCACATGTACACTGTAAAATCATATCTATGTTATATCAAAAGCAAACAGATAAGTGCAGATCCAGTTGGAGCCTTTACCCCATGAATATTTAAATAAGAAACAGTGACATCATGAATATTAATGATATAATAGCACATGTACACTGTAAAATCATATCTATGTTATATCAAAAGCAAACAGATAAGTGCAGATCCAGTTGGAGCCTTTACCCCATGAATATTTAAATAAGAAACAGTGACATCATGAATATTAATGGATATAATAGCACATGTACACTGTAAAATCATATCTATATTATATCAAAAGCAAACAGATAAGTCCAGATCCTGTTGGAGCCATTAAAAAAGTAATTCATTTAATATTCATGATGTCACTATTTCTTACATGAATATTCATTGAGTTATGCGTTAACCCTTCTAAGACAATGCACAATTATCCTCTGCATCAATTTTGCGCTTCTTTCCAAAAACCTTCGGATTAGGGCAGTCAAGTTACTCAGCATCTTACCCAGATCTAAACTGTTTAACGTCTTTAAGCGCATTTATATACAGGGCAGACAAAGATCAGACAGCTTCTGTAGAATCAATCTGATAGGGTCTGCTTTGTTTATAGACTAAATCTGATTCTGCAGTTCCTGCTACGGCAAAAACATTCTGTGTTTATATGCCAGATGTATATATTTTAAGGACCACATATGGATTAGGTGGACTGATGTATATATACATAGTACGACGTAAGGATTAGGTAGACCCATGTATATACTGAATGTGTGAAATAAGGCTGAGGTAGACCGATGTATAGATTTGAGTGAGTGAGTTGGGTTTTACATCCGACCAACAGTATTTCAGTTATTTGCAGACTGTACTCGCTTGAGACAAGTTATAATGCTGCATCACTGGAATGCCCCTGCCACGGGCACATGGCAAGGCACCCACCCAGTCACATCCTGACACCGTGCTGACCAGTCCTAGAACTACCCCTTTAATGTCAATTGTAGACAGGGGAGCTACTAGTACAAACTTTAAATTACTTTAGGTCTGTCGTGGCCAGGGATTGAACCCACGACCTTCCGTACGGCAGGCGGACGCTCTACCACCAAGTCACGAGACCGGTGTATAGATTTGAAGGAGAAAACCTATCCAGATCCAAACTGTTTGTTAGGGTCACCAAAACATTATATTTTAGTGTTCTGTCCTTAATCATTTACCTCTTAGATAAGCCTTTTACCCTTTCCTCCATGAATATTCATATAAGAAATAATGACATCATGAATATTAATTAGATCAATTTGTTATAATAGCACAAAGACACATGAAGTTTTTGATATGGTTGAAAATGTAGAATCATATCTAAATTATATCATCTAGCAAACAGAACAGATTTTGATCAACCAGCTCCTATACGAGCCATCTGATCTGGGTCTCCCCGGTTTGCAAAGTAGAAGAAAGGCATGTTTATGGTGTAAAGGGTTAAACGCCTTTGCATAGTACAGAGTAGACAAATATCAGACAGCTTCAGTAGGACAAATCTGAAAGAGTCTGCTTTGTTTGTTTATAGACTAAATATACATTCTACAGTTTGTGCCATATCCAAAACATTCGTTTATGCCAGATGTATATATTTTAAGGACAACGTATGGATTAGGTGGACCGACGTATATATTCAAAGTATGACGTAAGGATTAGGTAGACCAATGTATATATTGAATGTGCAACATAAAGTTTGGTTTGGTTTTATCAGGTTTTACACCGCTTTAACAGTATTTCAGTCATATCATGATGTTCAGCTAATAACAGGTGGAGGAAGACCCCAGAGGTTCCCAGATCCCAGAGGTTCTCTGCGCACAGAACAGATTACATTGTTTCGAGCACAGAACATCCGGGTAGAACCACCGACCTATCTCGAGCCAGCTTAAATGCTTCCTTACATGAAAAATCCAAATGCACATACCAATGTATATACTCAAAATGCGACATAAGGCTTAGGTAGACCGATGTATAGATTTGAAGGACAAATCTTACCTTTTGTGGTACTTGATTTTAGTAATTTTGGTAGAGAGATTATAAAACGCTATTCCTACGAAATACCATTCAAACTGAACCACCAGTTTTTGAGAAGAACTTTAGTTTTCTAAGTTTAGCCCGGTCCCCGGTATGTATCAGCATAACTTAAGCAAATTTTGATAAAGGGTCATGAGGCAACTACTCCTTCAAAATACCATTCCAATTGGACAAACTGTTTTGGAAAGTGTCACAGGAAGAGTTTTTCTGTCAAATATCTTTCAGTTCTGGCCACTGTTTTGGGGATGTTTAAAGAATTTTCCTTCGGGTGCCATCACAACCAGTTCTACACAGATCCAGATTCTTTAAGAAATGCAAATGAGAGAAATGCTATGGTAAAATTGTATAATTATTTACCTTTCTTCTCCACCATGTGGCTTGCATCATCATAAGCGTAAACAATTTCATCCCCTTGCTGTAAATTAGTTGTGCTGTCAAACACCTTAAAATATATATAACTGCATTGCTGTCAGATGGTTATGCATCATCTATCATTTGGCACACATCCCCAAACCAATCATCAGTATCCATACTGAAAAATATTTATAATTCAAGCATATACTAGCCTAGTCCATGCATATGAAATTCTATAATCACTTCTGACTATTTAGTTTATGAACATTTATTAACCCTTTCATCCATAAATATGCCTTTCTACGCCTCTGTAAAGGTCAATTCTTTGAACAATTGCGATAAATTGAGCATTTGTTCCATAGGAACATTTTTTCACACATGTATTTACAAATACAGTAGACTCAGATCAGAAGGCTCCAATCTTTGAGTTGACTGATCATCGTCTGTTCTCTTTGCTTTTGACATGATATAGATCTGATTCTAACTTTTTGTCAAAGCAAAAACAAGTACCACGTATGGTACATGATACGCCTGTTTTCAAACTTTCGATGACTTATAAGTGTTGACATTTTCTAAATTGTACTTCAGATCTGAAAGTGATATTATATAAAACAAGACATGTTTATAAAACATGTATATCCCCAGATCCCCTGACCTTTGATCTAGTGACCTCAACTATAGAGGTCATCTAGTGGTCATGACTAATCACCTAAGCAACTTTGAAGATCCTAAGCCAAACCACTTATCATTTATTGATCTGAAAATATTTCACAAGTTAAGGTCATGGAAACCTTGACCTTTGACCTAGTGACCTCAACAACTATAGGTGTCATCTAGTGGTCACAACCAACTACCACAGCAAGTT
Source organism: Azorinus chamasolen (assembly GCA_963576725.1). Lineage (NCBI taxonomy): Eukaryota > Metazoa > Mollusca > Bivalvia > Cardiida > Solecurtidae > Azorinus > Azorinus chamasolen. The sequence continues at coordinate 70,679,143 of OY755250.1, read as the reverse complement.
TGAAGATCCCAAACCAAACCATTGAGCAGTTATTAATTGAAAACCCATTTCATAAATTAAGGTCATGATGACCTTGACCTTTGACCTAGTGACCTCAAAATCAATCGGATCATCTAGTTGTCATGACCAACTACCACAGCAAGTTTGAAGATCCTAAGCCAAACCCTTGAGTAGTTATTGATTGGAAACTATTTTACCAGTTAAGGTCATGGTGACCTTGACCTTTGACCTAGTGATCTCAAAAACAACAGAGCTCATCTAGTTGTCTTTACCAACCACCACAGCAAGTTGGAAGATCCTAAGCCAAGCCCTTGAGCAGTTATTGATCGCAAACCATTTCACCAGTCAAGGTCATGGTGACCTTGACCTTTGACCTAGTGACCTCAAAAACAGTGCTCATCTAGTTGTCATGACCAACCACCTAAGCAAATTTGAAGATCTTAAGTCAAACCCTTGAGCAGTTATTGATCAGAAACCATTTTACCAGTTAGTCATAGTGACCTTGACCTTTGACCTAGTGACCTTAAACAACAAAAGGGGTCATCCAGTGGTCATGACCAACTACTGCAGCATGTTTGAAGATCCTAAGCCAAACCACTGATCATTTATTGATCTGAAAACATTTCACAAGTTAAGGTCATGGTGACCTTAACCTTTGACCAAGTGAGCTAAAAAACAACAGGGCTCATCTGGTTGTCATGACCAATCACCTAAAGAAATCTGAAGATTCTAAGCCAAACCCTTGAGCAGTTATTGATCAGAAACCATTTTACCAGTTAAGGTCATGGTGACCTTGACCTAGTGACCTCAAAAACAACAGGGGTCATCCAGTGGTCATGACCAATGACCACAGCATGTTTGAAGATTCTATGCTAAACCCTTGAGCAGTTATTGATCGGAAACCATTTAACCAGTTAAAGTCATAGTGACCTTGACCTTTGACCTAGTGACTTTAAACAACAAAGGGGGTCATCCAGTGGTCATGACCAACCACCACAGCAAGTTTGAAGATCCTAAGCTAAACCCTTGAGCAGTTATTGATCGGAAACCATTTAACCAGTTGAAGTCATGGTGACCTTGACCTATGACCTCAAAAACAATAGGGGTCATCTAGTGGTCATGACCAACCACCACAGCAAGTTTGAAGATTCTATGCCAAGTCATTTATTAGTTATTGTTCGGAAACCATCGATCTACCGACCTACCGATATGTGTAAAGCAATATACCTCCATTTTTTCAAAAGGGTGGTATAACAAGAGCACCGCAAGCGGGTGCGAATGCTCGTCTGTTATCATTTAGAGTTACGATAATAGCTCCTGGTTTCTTTGAAACAGATAAGCTAAAAAATGAAGTGAATATCTTATTCAACAAGAGGGCCAAGATGGCCCTTAATCGCTCACCTGATTACCATAGATTTAAGATTTTTGCAGGGTAGCCCATGGGTAGGGTCAATATTGAACTTAGGGACAATATATGAACAATGTTGATAGTGGATCATGAGAAGTGGATCATGAGCAGTGGTTCTGCATAACAAGATTTTCAAAGATTTAGTATATTGATTTTATCAAGACAATGATTCTGACCAATGAAGATTGCGCTAAAAATGTGCTCTCCAAAGTATTTTTCTAAGACTTGACCTAGTGACCTACTTTCTATTCCCACCCAACCCATGATCACAATCAACCTTGATATCACCAAGACAAACACTCTGTGCAAGTTTGAGGAAGACTGGGCTAAAAATGTGGCCACTGGAGTGTAAACTAGATTTCTCTAAGATATGACCCAGTGACCTACTTTTTGACCTCACATAACCCACTTTCAAACTTGTCCAAAATTTTATTAGGACAATCATTCTGACCAAGTTTCATGAAGATTTGGCTATAAATGTGACATCTAGGGTGTTCACAAGGTTTTCGTACTATCTGACCTAGTGACCTAGTTTTTAACCCAACATAACCCACTTTCAAACTCGTTTGAGATTTTATCAAGACAATCATTATGACTAAGTTTTATAAAGATTGTACTAAAATTGTGACCACTAGAGTGTTCACAAAGTTTTTCTACTGTTTGACCTAGTGACCTAGTTTTTAACTCCACTTGACCTACTTTCAAACTAGTCCGAGATTTTATCAAGACATTCATTCTGACCAAGTTTCATGAAAATTGGACTGAAATTGTGACCACTAGAGTGTTCAAAAGGTTTTTCTACTGTTTGACCTAGTGACCTAGTTTTTAACTCCACTTGACCCACTTTCGAACTCGTCCGAGATTTTATTAAGATATTCATTCTGACCTAGTTTCATGAAGATTGGACTAAAATTGTGACTACTAGAGTGTTCACAAGGTTTTTCTACTGTTTGACCTAGTGACCTAGTTTTTTACCCCACATAACCCATTTTTCAAACTCCTCCAAGATTTTATCAAGACAATCATTCTGACCAAGTTTCATGAAAATTGGGCTAAAAATGTGACCTGTAGAGGGTTCACAAGGTTTTCCTACTATTTGACCTAGTGACCTAGTTTTTAACCCAACATGACCCACTTTCGAACTCGTCCGAGATTTTATCAAGACATTCATTCTGACCAAGTTTCATGAAGATTAGACTACAATTGTGACCACTAGAGTGTTCACAAGCAAATTGTTGACGACACACGACGCACGACGGACATTCAAGTCTCCCAAAAGCTCACCCTGAGCTTTGCTCAGGTGAGCTAATAAAATGTTATGGCCATCCTCATTTTTGCAGATTTAGGTAAAGTGCAAAATCAACTCAGCTTCTGATTTTGTTCAATAAAATATGTGTGGGAAGTTTTTTACAGAAAACAAAAGGGCCAGAATGGCCCTGAAGCGCTCACCAGACAATCAGAGAAGATTTTCAAAGTTTTCGCTATATGTTTCTATAGAAAACTAGCCGGCCCTGGGACGGGCCAATTTTGACCCCAGAGGAATAATTAAGAAAAACTTGTAGGGGACCTGAACATGATGCTATAAGCCAAAGATGAAAGCTGAGATTAATCTTCCAGTTTCAGAGAAGAAGATTTTCAAAGTTTTCTCGATATGTTTCTATTGAAAACTGCCCCTCCCTGTGGCAGGGCCAATTTTGACCAAAGGGTCGTAATTTATATAACTTTTGTAGACGACCTGAACATGATGCTATGTGCCAAATATGAAAGCTGCGAGCCTTCCAGTTTCAGAGAAGGAGATTTTAAAAGATTTCACTATTTGTTTCTATCGAAAACTGCCCACCCCTGGGGCTGGACCAATTTTGACCCAGGGGCCATAATTTACATAACTTTTGTAGTCATTTTGACCTTTGACCTAGTGACCTCAAAAACAACAGGCTCATCTAGTTGTCATGACCTAAGCAAATTTGAAGATCTTAAGTCAAACCCTTGAGCAGTTATGGATCAGAAACCATTTTACCAGTTAAAGTTATAGTGACCTTGACCTTTGACCTAGTGACCTTAAAATACAATAGGGGTCATCCAGTGGTCATGACCAACTACCGCAGCAAGTTTGAAGATCCTAAGCCAAACCACTGATCATTTATTGATCTGAAAACATTTCACAAGTTAAGGTCATGGTGACCTTGACCTTTGACCTAGTGAGCTACAAAACAACAGGGCTCATCTAGTTGTCATGATCAACCACCTAAGGAAATCTGAAGATTCTAAGCCAAACCCTCGAGCAGTTATTGATCAGAAACCATTGTGACCTTGACCTTTGACCTAGTGACCTCAAAAACAATAGGGGTCATCCAGTGGTCATGACCAACCACCACAGCAAGTTTAAAGATTCTATGCTAAACCCTTGAGCAGTTATTGATCGGAAACCATTTAACCAGTTAAAGTCATGGTGACCTTGACCTATGACCTCAAAAACATTAGGGGTCATCTAGTGGTCATGACCAACCACCACAGCAAGTTTGAAGATCCCAAGCCAAACCCTTGAGCAGTTATTGATTGGAAACTATTTCACCATTTTAGGTCATTGTGACCTTGACCTTTGACCTAGTTACCACAAAATAATAGGTCATCTACTTGCCATGACCAACCACCACAGCAAGTTTGAAGATTCTCTGCCAAGTCGTTTAGAATCATTTCTCCATGGCAAGAGCACCGCAAGCTGATGCGAATGCTCGTCTGTTATCATTTAGGTATGTGTGGATAGGCCTTGTCAAGATAAACATGCATACCAACAAGAGCACCGCAAGCGGGTGCAAACGCTTGTCTGTCGTCATTGTCAAAAAATATAAAGGGCAATAACTCCAAAATTTATGGTTCTTATGTAGGGCCATTCCCTTCAATGAGATCTACTAACCTATGAAGTTTCATGTTGATACCTCTTATACTTTTTGAGTTATGGTCAATGTTAAGATTTCGGAGGACAATGACAAAATTGACGCGGATGCCCAAGTTACAACAATAGCTCGTGGTTTCTTCGAAACAGACGAGCCAAAAATGAAGGTTGCAAATGAAAAATTGAAGAAGTTATGGTCAATGTTAAGATTTCAGACGACAACGACGACAATGACAACAACAACAACATGGTTGCAGAGTTACGATAATAGCTCCTGGTTTCTTCGAAACAGACGAGCTAAAAATGAAGTGAATATCTTATTCAATAAAATGTTATGGCCGTCCTCATTTTTGCAGATTTAGGTAAAGTGCAAGGGCCATAACTCTGTAACAACAATTTAAATGAACTTCAAAATCAACTCAGCTTCTGATTTTGTTCAATAAAATATGTGTGGGAAGTTTTATTGATATCCTTTTAACAGAAAACAAGAGGGCCAGAATGGCCCTGAAGCGCTTACTAGACAATCAGAGGAGAAGATTTTCAAAGTTTTCACTATATGTTTCTATATAAAACAATGCACCCCTGGGGCGGAGCCAATTTTGACCCCAGAGACATAATTTATGTAACTTTTGTAGAGGACCTACAGATGATGCTATGTGCCAAAGATGAAAGCTAAGACACCTGTAGATTCAGAGGAGAAGAATTTTAAAGGTTCAAATTGTTGACGAATAACGACGCACGACGCACGCCGACAGACGACGGACACCAGGCGATCACAAAAGCTCACCCTGAGCACTTTGTGCTCTGGTGAGCTAAAAAGCGCAAAAAGGCTTCTAGATCATGTAACACACTGAACAAATAATTGAATGCAAAAATTGTCAAATGGTGAAATTCTCACCTGACCATTCTATTCATAAGCTTGTCAGAATTAAATTTATCAAAACCGATATGAAGCCACACAGTACAGGCACTTATGACACATATCCTAAACATTGAGACTGCCTTTGAATGAATTCATACACACATGATCTTACATGAAAAACACATTTTTTCTCAAACACATGTGTCTGTGAAAGAGATGAAGTTCTTGGTACCCATACATTTGAAAGCCCTTACCTCAGTGTCCCGGATGATGGCATCCTCCCAATTTCCATAGATCAGCTCTTGGTTCTCTATCGGGAAGATTGAATACCATGTGTTGTCCTTGTCATCTCTCTCTGCAAAGGAATGGAATACAAAAAAAAAATCTTCACATAGACAATGGAGTGAACAAAAGTGAAAAACTGGCACAATGTATACCCAACAAAAGGGTATTTGCAAACAGAATAGACATAGATCAGACAGCTCTTGTACAAGTCGACTCTGTTTGCTTGTGGAATAACTGATATGATTCTACATATTGTGCCATGGTCAAAACTGCAGACCTGTGTTATGCCATTATAAAACATGAGCTAATCATGATGAGTCATTATTTCTTTTGTGTTAATTAAGACGAGTAATTTTGCAGAGAATGTTGTCCAGATCAATTCTATGAGTAGATACTTCTTTTCAAAACACACACACACAGAGTGTCACACATTAAATCAAACCCAGATGAGGGTATACCATCTACAGCTATACATTTTATACAGTAAAGTAAAACCTCTCTATAACGGCCACTAAATTACATCAAGTATTGTGTGTTAAAGACAGTCGGCTGCTTAAAGCAAGGTGAAAGTAAAACAGAACGCTCCCATAGAACCGTTCTGTTTTACTTTCACCAAGTGCTTTAAGCAGCCACCTGCCCTTAATACCAACTAATTAACACAATTTAGTGGCCGTTATAGAGGTTTTACTGTAGTGGCGGTTATAGAGAGTTTTTACTGTAGTTCTCACAATCTCTCCTTAGGCTTTCGAAAGGATCGTTCCTTTACCTAATGAATATTAATGTAAGAAATATTGACACAATGAATATCTATTATCTGATAATGGCATTTGAACAAATAATTTTGTGGTATTTTCAGAAAATGCAGAATCAGATCTATATTTTGTTTGTACTCGTAAGTAATTATCGCCTGCAAAACTTTTCGTCTGCTGCAATTCTGAAAGTTCATTGTTTTTAAATGATTTTAACCCTTTCCTTCATATACACGTTTTCACGCATTTTCAAACAGAGTAGACCCAGATCAGACGGCTCCTATAGGATCAGGGTCTGCTCTGTTTGCTAATGGAATTTGCCATTCTGGTAGAGAAGCTAGAGTAGAGGACCAAAGTACATTGGAAGTAGCTAGGACCCATGCATTTGTGGTAAATGCAGACCCGGGACCCAAACAAACATGTCTGAGAAACCTGCTGTGTCTCCAGCCTGAGAATGTGTTGATAAATTCAAATCTAGCTCAGTCCAGCTGTATAGGGTACCTTTTTGTGAGCCTTGTCCTATGCCGGTCAGTGACTTCATCACTGGCATTGTGCTGCTAACCGGCTTCCATTGACCCCCAGGTTAGTCTGAAATAATGAGCAATCACAGAACTAATCAGGATCTGCTCTGTCTGCTTACGGAATTATAATAAAATCTGCCTCCACAGTCTCTACCAATACCAAAGCACTGTTCAGCTAATTAAAATTCATGATGTAAATATTTCATACATGAATATTTAACACGGTTAATGCAAAATTGTCACATGAAATGGTGAAATTCTCAACTGATCTGGGTCTACTCTGTCTGCAAAGTCATCTATATTAGGGACCCCCCCCCTCCAAACGTATTCATATACATGTACATGTACCAGGAAAAATGTCAAAAAGGTAATAACACTGGTAACAGACACTGGGATTGAAAAAAATATTACAGATGAACAGGTTCAGATATCAGAGTAAATAAAGTAAAGTTTCAATAAATTTGAAACAAGAGGGCCATGATGGCCCTGAAATCGCTCACTAGAGGGAAAGATTTTTAAAGTTTTAACTACATGTACGTTTCTAAACAAAACTGGACACCTGTTTTGTGGGGTGTTATTTGACCCTTTCTCTGTATGATTATAATGGCAAGCTTTCTGGGATGATTTGCTTTATTATAAATATTTTCTAAGTCAAATACCGAACGTTTACCGACCGTTAACTTGGAAAGCATATTTCGCACAAAACATATATGGAAAAGTTTCATTTTCCATTACATATTACTACGCATAACCTAACAACTCCTTGATATATTGCGTATTTAGAAACGAACGACAACTCTTGTAGAGTACATTTCGTAACAAACCAGTTCACACCGGGACGTTTTGAACACCTTCAGAATTAGAGTACTGATGATTGTTTCAAAGCAGAAATTGTATAAAAATCGCGATTTCAACAATTTATACAAACGGAATTGTTATGGAAATGGAAAATTAAAACTTGTTAACAATAACTGGTGATAATAACCATTGTGATAAATAGAGCATTTGCCTTAGTGATAAATAGAGCATTTGCTCCATAATGCACTATTTATCACAATGGTTTCAAATCTACACAATTCTGAAATTTTCCTTTTCTCTATTTAACCCTTTTCCTCATATAAACATGTTTTCACGCATTTGCAGAGTAGACCCATATTTACCTCTTTGAATAAGCAGATTACATTTCTAACAGATGACAACCCTATCACTGCTTAGCCTGACTTGACCGAAATTAGCACACAGTTTAAACTCAGATCTGACACATACCGGTATGTAACTTTATATGTCGTTTGTATATGAGTTAATTTACTCCTATGGAGCAAATGCTCTATTTATCACAATGGTTTGAAATCTACACAATTCTGAAATTTTCATCTTCTCTAATTAATGCTCCTTATCAGTAGTATCAGTTCTTTCAAAGAAGTAGGATCTGAAAAAAGCCTTTGTGATAAATAGAGCATTTGCTAACCATTGTGATAAATAGAGCATTTGCTCCATAGGAGTAAATGTTCTATTTATCACAAAGGTTTCAAATCTACACAATTCTGAAATTTTCCTGTTCTATAATTAATGCTCCTTATCAGTAGATTTATTCAAAGAGGTATAATAGTCACTTTATGATACCATTGTGATAAATAGAGCATTTGCCTTTGTGATAAATAGAGCATTTGCTCCATAGGAGTAAATGCACTATTTATCACAATGGTTTCAAATCTAAACAATTCTGAAATTTTCCTTTTCTCTAATTAACCCTTTTCCTCATATAAACATGTTTTCACGCATTTGCAAACAGAGTAGACCCAGATTTACCTCTTTGAATAAGCAGACAACATTTCTAACAGATGACAACCCTATCACTGCTTAGAATGACTTGACCAAAATAAGTACACAGTTTGGATTCTGATCTGACACATACTAGTATGTAACTTTATATGTCGTTTGTAAATGAGTTAATTTACTCCTATGGAGCAAATGCTCTATTTATCACAATGGTTTGAAATCTATACAATTCTGAAATTTTCCTTTTCTCTAATTAATGCTCTTTATCAGTAGATTTATTCAAAGATGTAGGATCTGAAAAAAGCCTTTGTGATAAATAGAGCATTTGCTAACCATTGTGATAAATAGAGCACAAGCTCCATAGGAGTAAATGTTCTATTTGTCACAATGGTTTGAAATCTACACAATTCTGAAATTTTCCTTTTCTATAATTAATGCTCCTTATCAGTAGATTTATTCAAAGAGGTAGGATCTGAAAAAAGCCTTTGTGATAAATAGAGCATTTGCTCCATAGGCGTAAATGCTCTATTCATCACCATGGTTTCAAATATACACAATTCTGAAATTTTCCTTTTCTCTAATTAATGTTCCTTATCAGTAGATTTATTCAAAGAGGTATAATAGTCACTTTATGAAACCATTGTGATAAATAGAGCATTTGCTCCATAGGAGTAAATGCTTTATTTATCACAATGGTTTCAAATCTACACAATTCTGAAGTTCTAGAAGCAATCCTACACATTGAGAATGATATTTACACATATATTTGTGACGTCATACTCAAAAATTGTGATGCAATAAGGCTTACATGTACATGTATACACACACATTGAAGTAAGGAATCAAAACCTCTAGCTTTAATACATAGAAGTAACTTAAAAAATAACCATTATTCATATTTATAGAATATTACCTTCAATGAGCCTGCATGCCTTTTACAGTCCTGCCTTTAGCTGAAATATTTCCAATAAAATACTATAGAATATAAGAATATCTAGATAGATCTATAGATCTATGGATTCGTCAAGATCAGATGCAATTTTTTGTAACATTTTGGGTCAACTTTGAAGGTTCTTACTTCGACATCATTTCATGTTTAACTGTTTACTGAAACACTATAGTTACAAGATTGGCAAATTTCCATGCTTAGAAATAAAGTATATAGAAAAAAAAATAGATTAAATAATCAAAATGAAGGAAAATATCAAGAAATACCTTTATTTGAAAGAAAATGAATATCTATTCAACAGTAATGAAACTAGAAACAGCTATTGATGAAACGAAAAACGACGCTAATTTTTCACAATTCAAGGGGTACCGGACCCATTCACAATCCCAGGAAAAAAATCACTTTTTCCTCCCGTTATGTGTTTTCGAAGGTCATGTATTTTCGATGATCTTGTTCATGCACATTCTTTATAATAACCTTGCAGGATTTCTGGCCACTACGTGAATTCATATAAACATAAACAGCTTAAGATAACGCCTGTGGAAAATAAAGACGAAATAGATATTCGAATGCGAACTCAGCCAGTCTCAGGGATATGTCAGGAAGACGACAGCCTGTAGTTTTTATTTTTGATTATATGACAAGAATGCTGCAATATTTTAAAGAGAATGTGTAAACAGTAACCACTAAGGTTAAGAAATCTTATTTAGATTGTATTTATTTGTAGAGACTAGAGTGGGGGAAAAGGTTTTAACCCTTCGCTTACTATTCGTGGCAATATACTTACCTGTAAAGAGTGAAGACCCAGATGAGACAGCTCCTGCAGGAGCCGTTTCATCAGGGTCTGCACTTTTTATAAGTTGATTGTGCAACCAGTGCACTACACAGCAGTGATTGCACAGTGAAATACTTGTACACAGTGAAGATATATGTTATTATACAACAGGGCATGGGATGATTTTTAAAATTCAGCAAGAGAAGGGTTAAGGTCACCAGAATGGGTCAATGAATTCCATTTGAAGTTTGATTTTATCATATTAAATTTTGTAATTTATCTGTTGATGTAAAGATTTTTCTAGTCAAGCTTTTCTATAACAGACCAATTTCATATATATAACTTTAGATTTACAAAACATATGTGATAGTCATAAGTAACGTCTAACGATCCAGCTGGAAATTATGTAGGGCGAAACTTCCCAGCTAGGACGATAGACCTGACATACAAAATACCAGTAAATAAGACAAAGCTACATAAAATTACTAGATAATCTTTCGAATCTTAAATTCTGCAGTTATGAAGTAGCACGATCACAGCGAACTTGTATGATGGTGGTTGAATGATCGGACATTCGATTCTCAATACTGCAATTCTCTCCCGCCTGTAACGGCAATGTAACTTTTAAAAATTAATGTATGTCCTAGCAGACCTGTTTATAGACCCCTTGTATGCTGTATCAGTAGTTTTCAAAGGGACTTTCAGTAGTTTTTGGATGTCCATCAGAAGTTTTAACGTTTTATATAGTTTGCCTCATTAAAACACATGTAGACCTTTTACTTATCTCTTGTTCTGCTAATTTGTTTATACTTATCCTCCTGCATAAGTATATATAATATATATATATATTCAAAAGAAGAATACAAAGAGTTAAGACACTGCAGAAAAATAAATTATCCATATAGCAAATAGTGCTGATCCTGATCAGTTCAGTTCCTGAGGAACCTATCTGATATGGGTCCCGTGGAAATACACTGCTACGTCAACATGTAATCATTATGTGACAAACAAATTCTCAAGTGATATAACTTGAAAATTGAATCCTTTGCTTCATGAATATTATTTTTTTTTAAAAATGTATGCCTTCATGAATATTAACTGAATTCTATATAATGACCTAAGAAACAGGGAATTGTTTTGCCACAATGGTTAGTGCTGAATCAATATCACATGTTGCATTTATTATCATACATCAGGCATCTAGCAAACAGTAGTTGTCTGATCTGTATCAACTCTTTTTTCAAGAAGTGTAAAATGGTGTATTTATCAAGCAAATGTTTATGCATTATATACTTATCAAACAAAAACATGGTTCATGCAGAAATCTTAAGCCAATACTTAATGGGTTTTAAGGCCATATCCCCCAAATTAGTTCACATTTGTATACTCTAAATAGTGATATCGAGCTACTTTCGGTTTTAACGATATCCCGACAGAGTGTAAGACGGCACCTGCCACAAAATTAGCATGCTGTCTTACGGGTCATTAATGAGACTATCCCCAAATGTATGGTCCAACAAGATCAGTGACTGGTTTTACAGTCTTAGGCTCTCATTATCAGACTCTCATTAAAAAGTACAACAAACTGGAACAAAGTAGCTTATAATTTCCTGTAGATCTAACAACATAGTTTTAATAGTATTATGTTCTGCTATAACACTGTTATCATAGGTATTTGACCAAGATTTCTAGACAACTCGGCACCAAACCAACTCGGCCCCTGGACAACTCGGCCCTAGACAATTCGGCACCTATATTGCATTAGAATTGTGTCGGTAATTTCAACCTGTTTAAACCATGTTTTGTGCTTACAGTCAATTGAAATGATAATTATAGATTTTAATTGCATTTCGTCTTTGGGTCATAGAGATTAATCATAATTTCCTCTGTTGTGATGATTTTGTTGATGAACTTATCTCCTTCACGGCACGCGATATCGCGCTAGAAAACTGCGGGAACAGTCTACTCGTGGCCTTAAAACCCACCTAAATTTATCACTGTTTGGACCCAGATGAACGTTTTCCGTACCAAGCAGGTATTCAACAGATGCACCCAGGGCTCGGGACGTGGATCCTGCTTTCACGAGCCCCAAATTCTGAATTTTCATTGTGTTATATATGATGTACGAGGTGTGTTCAAAAAGTTCGTAGACAATGATTACTGACGCCTTTTTAGCGTCGTTATACCCCTTATACATTCATACTAGTGATCTATGCTCTAAATGGCATTTATACTCAAAATGTCATAAAATTCATCAAAACATCCTAATAGTTATGTGTATTTTTGAGAATGAACCTTTTACTTAGCGCCGCAGGTCGAATTCCAATACTTTTTCTAATAATTAACATTCTTTGCAAACGCATTAAAAATGTAGGATGACGTTTATTTTACCGCTTCACAATCAACGTTCTTGTGACGTCATATAACGGTAATTTGAATGTCGTCTGACACGTGTGTGGGTTCCTACGAGATCCGTTCTGCATGCTTGTATCGGAAAACGGACAAGAAAAATGACGTCTTTTGATAAGGAGGAACAGCGGACGGTAATTAAATTGTGTGTTTCCTTGAAAAAGTCACCTACTGAAACAATTGATCTCAAATCTGCGACCGGGAAGCCGTCAGTGTGTAGATCGCTTGTTTACAGGTGGCATCGGCGGTTTTCTGACGGGAGAGGATCGAACAAAGACAATCAGAGAGGTTGTCGCCCCAAGGTTTTGACGTCGGTGGAGGAAATAGTGAGGGAAGACCGCCGCGTAAGTTTGAGAGAAATAAAAAAGAGAGGCTTGGAGTAAATTTCGGGACTGTGCATAATGCAATGAAAAGACTCCGCCTGAATAAAGTGTGTGCTAGATGGGTGCCGCGGTTACTGAAGCCTGAGGACAAAATCCCACGAGTAGACTGTTCCCGCAGTTTTCTAGCGCGATATCGCGTGCCGTGAAGGAGATAAGTTCATCAACAAAATCATCACAACAGAGGAAATTATGATTAATCTCTATGACCCAAAGACAAAACGAGAATCGTCTGTTTGGAAAAGATCGTCATCACCTCCACCAGTGAAGGCCAGAGCGACTGAACCATACGCCATAGTCACCCGACCTCACACCTTGTGACTTTGAAGTTTTTTCCACGATTAAAGAAAGATCTGCGAGGAATCCGCCATGAAAGCCGTGAACACTTGATTCATAATGTGAACAGTATTATGAAGTCATATAAAAAAGACTGGTATAAAAATATTTTTCTGTCTTGGGTCAAATGGCATGAAAAGAACATTGAACACGGCGGGTGCTATTTCGAAAAGCTGTGACGTCGTGTTACGGTAAGAGACGTTACCGTTAATAACGTCGTTTGAGCTGCGCTGCGGATTAAATGGTGAACGTCTTTAAATTGTCACTAAAAACCCGTTGTTCACTGAATTCATACCATTTTTTGAGTATTGACTGGAAAGACCATCTGCTGTATACAACAGAAACCATGTAGTGGTAATTTGTCAAAATAACGAAATATTCCAGGTGTCTACGAACTTTTTTAACACACCTCGTATATGTCCATATATCCCTCCCTCCTTCCCAAATCAGTAATCAAAAAGATGATTGACAGAATCTGGTTACGATCTTTTTTAACATTGGACCAAATACACATATACAAAAACATATAAAATAAAATAAAGAACATACAAATACATTAACCTTTAAATCAGGTTAGATCCAGATTGCTCGCCGATTAATTCAATGACTGATCTGGCTCAAATCTGATATTGCTCGTTATATGTACACATATATACTGGAGGACAAACACACAAGTAAATTAAAAAATAAAGCATGCAATCGTTTTCAAGCCAAAATGTGGAAGCAAATAGAATCTAGATTAGATCCCGGTTCCTGATCTGGGTTCTACTCTGTTCGCAGAGGCGTTAAAAGGCTTCTGTATGATGGAAAGGATGTGATAAATTGGCACGTGTCGGTATCAGTCAAATGGTGAATTGAAATTCATATTAACTACATAAACCTTTTTTACCATTTTGACTATTTGCTTCACTATATAAATTACTGAACATTTACAAAAAAACATATGATGCACCTAACACAAAATATAATGTATATCTCTTTGTAAACTGATTAATTGACACGTGTCGATATCAGTCAATGCGATACCATTAATCTAATCACTATGATATTGCTGATTGAATTAAGCAACCGTCCTTTCGTATTTACACGTGCCAATTAATATTGTCCGCCCCGAGATCACAGGTACGGCCGATAATCGGTATGTGACACTGATTGAATTAACAAATATTGCAAATGGGAAGAAAATATATGCGTCACTGTAAGACATACGCAAAATGCATTATTGCTCATTTTTCATTGATATAAAATACGTTTTCTAAAGAGTTCAGATAAAATAAGGATATGTCGAATCGCTGTACAGTGCATTGCGATCACATAAAAACTCAATCATTACTTATTCACTTTTATTTTATGGGCCGTTAACCATCTACCTGCTATCGAAGTGTACGAATGCGCAATCTCTAGTCTCTTTAATTTTTAAAGTTTCTCATATTCTCTTAATTTTAGTTAGAAATGTTGACTGAGTGTCAAATAACTTGAATTCGGATGGTACGTCGAACTACTCGGCATCTCACCCAGGCCCAAGCTGCTTGCATGCGACAGATGATCTAGGTATTCACTATATCATAAGATTCGTGATTTTTTGTTTATTTTGAATATAAAATTACGACAATTTATATAATTACGGTTAAATGAAACGTGTCCAATTGTTAGTTTTGTGATACATTGGACATTATTCCGATTCTGGTCTAATTGTTCTACTGGAAGGTTATTTAACACCTGTACACCCACTTTGATGTTATGCCGCAGATTCGTTTTCACATAATCCAATTAGCAATAGACTGGCCGGGACCCCAACCGTTTACCTTCTCGTTATTTACTCTTAGCGTGCTAAGTCATTTTTTATCTAGTAATACTTTATGGTACAATAGTGAAATTATATTTTGTCGTCTGTTATATTTCTGCTGCGGTTTTAAAACTTTATTTTATTCTGCCATTTCTTTGCGAAGATATAATCTCGATCAGTGTCAAACAGCTTGGATTCTGGTCAATAAGACGCGGAGTTACTCAGAGTCTCATCAGAATCCAAACTGTTTGCAAAGGTAATCATCATTGTTGACAAAATACATCCATACCAGGCTAATAGTTAAATAATATTAAATATTACGCGCCGATCATAACATAAATTTGAACGCATGTAGCAAAAGGGATCCAAACCAACGTTCTGTATGGACAGTACCAATAATTCATAATAATGATCTGAAAATAACTTCAATTTGAAACTGATTGATCTGGATCCAAAGCATGTAGCATCTCTTCATCAAACCTAAATTTACCGGGTATGGATTTAATTCAATTCAGTGTTCCGTAATTACAATTTATAATAATGATCTGGATCCACCTTATAAGTTCATTCTATTGATTGATTGACAGGGAAACTATAAATTTGATAACAAAAATTAATAAAAATAAATAGGTGCCGAATCGTCTAGGGTAAATTGTTGGGAGGGGCTGAGTTGACCATGGGGCCGAGTTGTCTAGGGGCCGAATTGTCTAGGGGCCGAGTTGGTTTGGTGCCGAGTCGTCCAGAAACCTTTGACCAAAGCAACATATGAATGTATTTCTCTCTCCACAAGAAGAAATCTTAGCAATCTGACAGTCAGAAAACATCTTGGAAAAGTTTTGAAATAGATTTTCATTTGATTTATAGAAATAAAGAGAAACTATGGTTTGAAATGTCCATAATAGTTCTGCTATCAAGCCTATCAGTAGATCGTTCGTTAGGGCAAGACTTGACATTTAGCGACATGGCTCGCATGCATGATGCAGAATTCAACATCGGGCTGGAGGTGGGTGGGGTATAGTTATTTCAGCAGTCGGCGAAGAAGAGATCTACTTGGGAATTGGGGTAACTTGAAAAACAGTTTGCCATACCAGTTATTGACATTATCTGTGACTTTTTTACTGGGACCAAGTTCGCCCATTTTACACAACTTTCACGTTCAATGGCTTTCTTACAATAGCGAGCAGAGTGATTTGTACTTACTATCCTAAAACTCTTTGATCCATGAATACTGCTGAATCCAATCTTGATTACACTTTCTGGCATGATTATGTTCATCAAGTGCATCCTATAATATCATTATTTTATTGAAATATTGATGGTCAGTTTTTTCCGTCGCCATGTGCTTTGCAGCATCTCATAAGGACGAACGGGAAAGCTGCTCGCTGAATGGATAATATTAACCACATCCTATAATTACGTCACAGGTAACCAATGACGCTTTTAATGCCGAAAAAGATGATTTTGCGTCATTTTCACAATAAATTGATTAATGATAGAGTGTTCAAATAACATATACATGTTTGTATTGAGCGGAAAGGTACTTTAATACCGGAAAAGTGCAAAAAGGGAGTAAAATTCCCAAATTGAACATATCCGTAGCAATTTCGTTCTTAAATCGTAGTACAGTCGAGTTTTCCATACCAAAACGTAGAAACTACGGCCAAAACGTAGCAGTAAACAGGTCTGTAGGACCTAACTATAAGCCTATAACATGTATGGAATTTATTTAATATCTGATCTGATAGATCCTGAGCAGGCGCTCAAAATGAGTTTATTTCTTTGACAAACTTACCACACTTTACTTGTCCGCCATGATTGTTCCCGAAGCGGAAGTCGTCTGTACAGATCCGGGTACCCGGTGTTTCATATATATGAATTTTGCTCAAAATTAAAGCCTAAAAAATGATTTTTTCCCCCGTTGAAAAAAATCTAAAATAAACATTGATAAATATTTGAAGCATCAGATGAATATTACGAAACCAGTTTTAGATTATCTATATATAGCCGATTTATGTTGTTATTCCATATTTTCTGCGGTCCACATAAAGTAGGTATTAAGAGACTTTAAAATATAGGTCCGTGGAGAAATAATCTGTTTTTTTGTCATGAAAGGATAGATGAACTTCAAAATTAAATTGATAAATATAAATAATGGTTTTAACTGTAGGTACTTTGATAAGGAATTAAATTTTCACTTAGTTTTACTACCCATACAGATGCCATAAACTATTAAGTAGACCAAAAAATGTCTACACAATCCAGCGGTCCGCATAAGCCATATAATAAATCATAATTGGTATACTGAAAGTAGGTATCAGAATTATATATATATATATATAGTAATCTATTATCGGCAAAAGGCAGACCCAAAGTATCTAAAAACCAGTAATAGGCAGACGCTGAACATAGGCAGACGAATCCGGGTCTGCCTTTGTTTTGTCGATCTGTTAAATCACTTCAACATGTAACTCATCTAAAATATCGCATTGTATAGGAGATTTGATGTTATTCTACAGGTTTATGTCGAATATGGAGTCTTTTCATAATAAAAAGTGGAGTTAGATCAGATCAAATTTTGACCGTGTATATTTCGCGTTAGATACAAACCCAGCATTGGGCAGACTATTTAAAATGGTGCCCTGTACCATTAAGTGGCGATATATTTCATTTTTTTATATTTTTAATATAATTTTATTTACGCTTCTTTCATTAAATGCAACTTTTGTTTGAAAATAAAAAATAATAAAAAAGTCATATATATTGGATACCACTAAATTTCAAAATCTGTCCTCCGAGATCAAGCTGGAATGGTATAAACCCGCCACATAAATCCAACACATACGGTACAGACGGATTTTGAAAAATAAGAGGCAATGGTTATTTGGAAAAAACGTACGAATATGTTCTACATCTTTTAGGAATATAAATAATATTTAAGCATCGATTTCTTGCTGAATGATATTTAAATTAATAAACCGCGACTAAATATATTCTCAGTTTATGCGGAGTGCGCGTGGTTTATGCTCTCCCAAAATGGCTTCGTTGACCTACGGAAAACGGAAGGTAAGTCATTTGTTTAGCTTTTTATACGTATCAAAATGTGTGTGTTTGTGCGTATATCATATTTATACAGCTATTCTCGTTTGTAGAATGTATCGGAAGTCGCAACTATTTATTGAAATTAGTTTATTACTACTCCACTGGAATCGTCTCCAAGGTCATACAGCGTAGATTCTACGTAGCGTATCAGGTCCCGCTCATCTTTTCGGTTCACTTAGCAATCAAACTGATGACGGTGATTACAAATCTTAAAATTGTATGAAAAAACTAATATTTACTTTGTAACTAATAGGTCTTCTAAGTTAAATCAGTTTAAATGAATTCCCAAAATACATATTTATCGCGGTTGAAACCTTTTTAATGACGTAGCCATTTTGTGCTATTTTGTGTTTCTCTGCTCTATTTCGGTGCAGATTATGTTTTATCCAAATACAGTGTTCAAAAAAAGCGTATGACTACATTTATAAATTAAAAGTAGTAGATCTAGGTCTATAACTTAAAGGTCAAATAAACAGATTTGATTTTCATCAAATTCTGATAGTATGCAGTTAGTTAAACACCAAGGTTTAGAAAATTCTGACCGTTTTTATCTAGTTTTGATTTAAATTGAGCTTTTATTGTACTGCTAACCGTGCATTTTGAAAATCGATACATGATTATCTCCCTTGCGTGACATCACTTGTGATGCTCGCCAGTCAGGGATCCCATTGAGAGGGAGGAATGTACACAGAAAATTAACCTTTTCCTTTAAATTAACACCTCTGCAAACAAAGCAGATCCTGATCAGAGCCTACAGGAACCGTCTAATTAGGGTCTGTTCTGTTTGCTTACAAAATTAGATCAAATCCGACACCACAGTTTCTATAAATACCCACATTATTTTCACACTTTTCCAGACATTACGTCCATGGATTAGCCATATAAAGTGACACTTTATCGAGTAGGGGAAACTATTTATGGGATGTTATGTTTATTTTAGGTGTGAAATACAATGATACTTAATATTAACCCTTTCCCTCATATAAACGTGTTTTCACGTACTTGCCAACAGAGTAGACCCTGATCAGATGGCTCCTAGAGGAGCCGTCTTATCAGGGTCTGCTCTGTTTGCTAATGGAATTTGATAGATCTGTTTCTTTGCTTTCTAAAATGTCTACAATGTTTCACTTTCCACATTTTTGTAACTGTTATGTCCATAAATATTCAGTACGTATTTAAATGTTGAGTAAACAAAGAATAGGGAAAGGGTTAAACACATAATTTTTAATTTTGTTAATCTTAACCCTTCTCTTGCTGAGTTTTAAAATACATTTCTCCTTTTTTACCCATGCCCTGTTGTATAATTACATATATCTCCACTGTGTACACATATTTTGCTGTCCAATCGCTGCTGTGGAGTGCACTGATTGCACAATCAACTTGTAAACAGTGCAGACCCTGATGAGAGCTGTTTCATCTGGGTTTTCACGTTGGACAGGTAGGTATATTGACGTGAATAGCAAGCGAAGGGATAAAACTTACTTTACCTGTCAGTGAATTTACACTATTCATAAACTTTAATTTTAAAATAGTATGAGGTTAGGACCAAGACCATTAGCAAATAGTGTAGATTCAGATTAGAGGGACCATGAGGGTCCCGCCCATGAGTTTAGTCCAAACAACTGTTAGGTAGAACCGAACATCTTTAGATGAATTTCATATGTAGCTAGGCAAAGTGGGTTCAGATGAAATGGGACGTTCTTGTTAAGTAACATAGTACTATGTATAAATGTATGTACTTTAGAAAAAAAGAAAATTCCACCAAAATACAGAAAAAATAGAAAATTATTTATTTATGTATTTATTTTACTTTAACATAAATAGAATCACAGATAGGGAAGTGACCTCGAGTTTAAATTTGCAACATCCTGTAACCCTTTGCCTGTTACGAAAGCTTGCACATGCTTCTTTATTAAAACAAATTTGCTTATATTTCTTGTAGACATGTTGACTGAGTATCAAACATCTTGGATTCAGATCAGGCTCTGAGTTACTCGGCGTCTCATCTGGATCCAGTTTGTTTGCATACATGACACGACGCTCACGACAAGCAGGTTAAGGGTTAAAAGTGTCATTGATGTCTGGCGAGAAACACCACACCTATTTGTAACACAAGTGAAAAAAATCAAACAAGATCGGTTACACGTTTACAGATGTGTATGTGATGCTGGACGTGAATTAAACACACACACTCATGTATTATTATTATGTCCACGGAATTGAATTGAGGAATACATACGCAACACCAAAAGTCAGTATAGAGAATATTTGTCCAGTTCATTCTTTCTTTCTCTTTTTTTGTAAAAAATGTCTCCTCTTGCTTTTGTCGTAATTAAGTCAAATACGTGTTACATCTAATTTCACATTAGGAAATTCATAAGGATGGGTGAATTAAAACTGAACAGTGCACATATAAAATTATCAAATATTAAATGTCCAAGGTTATTACTATTATTTAGAACACGTAACATCTATTCCATTTATGTGTATTTTATTCCAAAGACACATGCATAATTCTGTTCACTTTTATAATATAGAACCACTGAAATGAAGTTATAAAATCTGGAGAAAAAACTGCATGACTGTCTTATGTGACTACCTGTCTTATGTGACCCTCTTGGTTTTCTCCCACTGAAGGTCACATAAGACAGGTATTTAAGACTGTATTTATTAGCTGGGCTTTTGTAATGGTACATGAACATAGGATTTGTTTACCTTGATAGATATTGTAGAATCACATCTATATAAATCCATAAGCAAACAGAGTAGACCCTGATCAGATGACTCTTACAGGAGCCATCTGATCTGGGTCTTCTCTTGTTTGCAAATGTGTAAAAAGGTGTTTATATGAGGGAAAAGAATAATTTTTCAGAACCACTAAGTACAAAAAAAATGCTTAGTGGAAGGTACATACAGTTATTACCATAACCCTTTAATACATAGATATGCCTTTACCAGATAAAGGCACCTTTTATGACTTTGTAAACAGAGTAAACCAAGATGAGCATCTGATCATGGTCTGCTCAGCAGTAGAATGATATAGGTCTGATTTTTAGCTTGTCTGTTTTGAAGAAATCAAGAGCTATTGTCATAACTTCGGCGTCCGCATCATTGTAGTCGTCGTCATTCGAAATCTTAACATTGACCATAACTTCTTCAATTTTTCATGTACAACCTTCATTTTTGGTATGCATGTTCATCTTGACAATGACGACAGTCGAGCGTTGGGACCCGCTTGCGGGGCTCTTGTTACACTTGCTGCCATGGCCAAACTGGTGTTCATTTGCCATTATAAAAAAATCAGCAATTGCTATTCATGTCATTATTATTTACATGAAGTTTCATGGAGTAAAGAGTTAATCCTTAATAGCATAATTAACAAACTGCCTTTTGCAGAAAGTGCTGTCTAAATTAACTGTTAGTATATTATGTACTTTCAAATATGTATCAGAGTGTCAAAGTATGGATATTGATGTGATGCAGAGTTACCTTGTATCTCATCTTAGTCCAAATAGTTTGCAATTGACATCACGGTTTCACCCATAACACTTAAAAGGCTAATCCTTTCCTTCATATAAACGTGTTTTCACGCATCTGCAAACAGAGTAGACCCAGATCAGACGGCTCCTATAGGAGCTGTCTGATCTGGGTCTACTCTGTTTGCTAATGGAATTTGAAAGATCTATTTCTTTACTTTCTAAAAAATACCTACTATTTCCGATATTCCATATTTCAATGTAACTATTTTTTTCCATGAATATTCAGTAGGTATTGAAAATTGAAATAAACATAGAACAGGGAAAGGGTTAAATTCCAGGTTGACCATACAGATATGTCTTCTCAGAGTGAATCACATGGTCATTTCTTGTTTCAGAGCTTAGATGATTTCCAGTTCTTGAAAATGCTGGGAAAAGGAACATTTGGAAAGGTGATCCTGTGTAAAGAGAAAGCCACAAATGTGTTGTATGCAATCAAAGTTTTGAAGAAAGCTGTGATAATACAGAAGGTCAGTAGTCTTGAACCAAGAACCTTTACTAGTTCTTATCACTGATATGTGGATGGTAGTTTAACCCTTTACTCCTTAAAGCCTTCTACGCTGTTGCAAACAGTGTAGACCCAGATCAGATGGCTCCTATAGGAGCCGTCTGATCAGGGTCTGTCCATTTGCTTATGACATGATATAGATATGATACTCTGATTTCTGCTTTGGCAAACAATTCATGTGTTAATATACCATTTTAAGAAAATAATTGAATTAATATTCATGATATCATCATTTCTTAAGTGAATATTCATGGAGTAAAGGGTTAATGAATCCTAATTAGTCCGCATGAAAAACATTATTAGTTCCACACTGCATGTGTACTCTGCTTATAGTGATAAGCGAATAAGTAGGTTTTCTTGTATACACATACAGTAAAATTACAATGAGTCGACATGCGTCGACTCGACATTACGGCCTGACTCGACAATCTTTAATGGTCCCGGGAACTTGCCTTCTAATCCCTATGTAAACTATCCACACTGACTCGAAACACTGTGACTCGTTAAACACGCTGACTCGACATAGGTGCACAGCCCCGATAATTGTAATTACTATAATTGACAACACGCCGACTCGACATCAAAAACTGATCAGCCGACAGAAGATTTTCGCACCTCTATCGGTGATCACGCCAAAACACAAGCAAACTGTGTTAATGACTGCAATTATTCACACATATGCCGGTGTTGACACCGTTCAATAAATTTTAATTGACATGACTATTTTGTATAAAAACAGCAGTTTCCACCAATGCTAAACACATGTATCTTGACTATATATCGAAAACATCAGTAAATACTTATTTATTCTGGATCCATTTTGTTAAAATGAATCATATGCAGTGTTGTGCATTATGCATACTGTTTAGACCTATTTGACGCACTTATGTATGAACGTTAGGTGTAATGCTGTTGATATTTGTCATGTTTGTTCGTATGCACTGATTTAATTTTTTTATAGGTTTGTGTTATTTTTGTTAGCTCACCAGAGCACAAAGTGCTCAAGGTGAGTTTTTGTGATACCCCTGTGTCCGGCGTCTGTCGTCCGTCTGTCCGTCTGTCCGTCAACAATTTCAAACGACTTCTTCTTTGAAACCGACTGCCCAATTGTAACCAAACTTGGTCAGATACATACTGATGGTGGGTGCTTCAAAAGTTGTTAAAAGATAGTGGGTGGGGCCATCGGTCTTGTTGCCATGGCAACCGTACACAATATCTAGAAAAATCTTCTTCTCCAGAATGACTTGTCCGATTTGAATATAGTTTTCACCAAAATGTTTCTCAGTTGATAGACTTCAAAAGTTGTTAAAAGAATTTTGATCCGGCAAAAAACATGGCCGCCAGAGGGCGTGGTCATTTTTTCCGTATATGGTAATATGGAATTTTCATAGGAAAATCTTTAAAAATCTTCTTCTCTGAAACTATAAAGCCTAGACCTTTGATATTTGGTATGTAGCATGATCTTATGGTCCTCTACAAAGATTGTTCAAATTATGGCCCCGGCCCAAAAATGGCCCCGCCCAAGGGCTTATCAGTTTTTCATAGGAAAATCTTTAAAAATCTTCTTCTCTGAAACTGTAAGGCCTAGACCTTTGATATTTGGTATGTAGCATGATCTTATAGTCCTCTACAAATATTGTTCAAATTATGACCCCGGGCCAAAAATGGCCCCGCCCAAGGGCTTGTCAGTTTTTCATAGGAAAATCTTTAAAAATCTTCTTCTCTGAAACTGTAAGGCCTAGACCTTTGATATTTGGTATATAGCATGATCTTATGGTCCTCTACAAATATTGTTCAAATTATGACCCCCGGGCCAAAAATGGCCCCACCCAAGGGCTAATCAGTTTTTCATAGGAAAATCTTTAAAAACCTTCTGTTCTCAAACTGTAAGGCCTACACCTTTGTTATTTGGTATGTAGCATGATCTTATAGTCCTCAACAAAAGTGGTTCAAATTATGACCCCCGGGCCGCAAATGGCCCCTCCCAAGTACTTATCAGTTTTTCATAGGAAAATCTTTAAAAATCTTCTGTTCTCAAACTGTAAAGCCTAGACCTTTGATATTTGGCATGTAGCATGATCTTATGATCCTCTATAAATATTGTTCAAATTATGACCCCAGGGCCAAAAATGGCCCCGCCCAAGGGCTATCAGTTTTTCATAGGAAAATCTTTAAAAATCTTCTTCTCTGAAGCTGTAAGGCCTAGACCTTTGATATTTAATATGTAGCATGATCTTATGGTCCTCTACAATTGTTTTTCAAATTATGACCCCCGGGCCAAAAATGGCCCGCCCAAAGGCTTATCAGTTTTCTATAGGAAAATCTTTAAAAATCTTCTGAAACTGTAAGGCCTAGACCTTTGATATTTGGTATATGTAGCATGATCTTATGGTCCTCTACAAGTATTGTTCAAATTATGACCCCCGGGCCAAAAATGCCCCGCCCAAGGGCTTATCAATTTTTCATTGGAAAATCTTTAAAAATCTACTGAAACGGTAAGGCCTAGACCATTGATATTTGGTATGACTAACATGATCTAATGGTCCTCTATAAATAAGTAGCTGTGGCTTGTGGTCCTCTGCCAAGAATGTTTAACTTACGACCCTGACCACTGGGCGAAACTTGGCCCTGCCTCAGGGCTTATCAGTTTTTTATTGGAAAAATATGAAATATTATTTTTCTCTGAAACCATAAGGCATAGACCATTAATGAACCCCCCTGGAGTTATCTCAGGTGAGCGCTTCAGGGCCTCATGGCCCTCTTGTTTATATTTTGGTCTCATGTAGAATATCTAAGGAATAAAATGAGCAAACGGTTATTTTGTCATTTAATTACCAGACAGTACATCTCACGAAAAAGTAAGTATTATAAACGCCGAAAATCATTTCAATACACAGAACACAGTAACATGTCTACCATCGGAATCGTCTGCAGTCACGATGGATTTTCAATGCGTTGAGTCGACATGCGGGCTGACTCGACATATCGGCGATCTCCCATGGTATGTCGACTCATCGCGATTTCTTAATGTCTTTGAATATTCAGTAGGTATTAAAATTTGGATTAAATACAGAACAGGAAAAAGAGTTAACTTTGGCCATAATCTTTTAACTGTTAGAGATAGAGACTTCATACTTGGCATGTATACTTATATCACAAAGGTGCAACATTTTAGTAGTGCAGGGTCAAAGTTCAAGGTCAGAGGTAAAAATTATAGGTCAGAGTGCTTGTTAGGGACATCGTGTTTCACAAAAACATCTTTTTCTGGCTGTTGAAAAGCTGGATGTCATAGTAATGCTATAAACTGTCAAACTCAGATCTCTACATGACCAAGTATTTTGTGTTTGCAGGATGAGGTTGCCCATACGTTGACAGAAAATAGAGTACTGCAGACAACCAACCATCCATTTTTAACAGTAAGTATATTTGATGTCAACCCTTTACTCCATAAATATGTCTTTCCATGCCGTTGCAAACAGAGGAAACCCAGATCAGACAGCTCCTGTACTAGCCATCTGATCAGTGTCTGCTTTGTTTGATTTATATTAACCCTTTCCTCCATAAATACGCCTTTCTACACCTCTGTAATAACCACTTCTTGAAACTGTTGTGATAAATTTTAATAGAGCATTTGCTTCTATAGGAGCAAATGCTCTATTTATCACAATGGTTTCAAACTACAAAATTCTAAAATCTTACTTTTCTCTAGTAAATGCTCCTTTTGGGTAGATTCATTCAAAGAGGTTGGGTCTAAAAATAGCTTTGGAGGAAAGGGTTAATTAATATAGACATAATTCTACATTTTCTGCTGTTGCCAAACATTCCTATGTCCATGTGCTATTTTACCAATTAATCTAATTAATATTCATGATGTCATTATTTCTTGCATGAATATTCAAGGAGTAAAAGGTGTAAAGAGTTAGTGCATTAAAGTGATAGTCTTTACAATAAACGCATTTTGAATAAAATCATAATAGATGGTGTTGGTTATGTTCAATTATTCTTATGAAAAAAGTCAGGTCTTCAATATCAAACACATGAACATTGTGTCTTCTCTAGCGTTTCTTTGATCGGTTTTCTTTTCAGGTTAAAAATTGGATTTATGTAATTTTTAGACATTTTTATAATGCGTTGCAATTAGAGATTATCACTTTAAAACAACATTGTTTTGTCATTCTTTCCATTGCTCAGGAGTTAATTTGATATCATCCAGATGCCTTTATTAATGATCTATGTCAAACTGCCAATCTCCTTCAGAAGCTGGTGTTGTGCCTCTTAGTTTTAATGTAGTTCTGTTAACTGTTTTATAAAATACCGAATTACTGTTACCATGTGGTTCATACAGATCCTTTTAACCCATTCCCTCATATTGACGACTTTTGACGACTGTAAAAGTCACTTTGTAAATCCATTGTGATAAATAGAGCATATTGTACTGCGCCATATTACACATGAAATGCCCCACGCAGGGTCAATAGTCTCTAGATGTCAGTTATCATAGTTGCCCTTTGTCAAATACTCGACAGGGGACAATGGTTATAACAAGGCCATGAAACCCGCATCCTTTATATTATGTAGTGATGCATTCCTTTATGTAGCTGTAGTAGCGTATCAAAATAATCAATCATTGTGGTCATGATAAACTTTTTCCCTGATGAAAAAATATGTGTGAGTAAATCATTCCACATGCCTGTTTATGTCAATGCAAACATAGTAGACCCAGATCAAACTTATTGAAACAAATTTACAAAAGGAGTACATCCAGATCAGACAGCTTCTGCTGTAGCTCCCTGATCAGGTTCTTGTCGATTTGCTTATGAAATAATATACCTGTAGGTTTGGTTGGACAATTACTGCCATAGCCTGTGCTCATAAACTCTGCATTATTTCTTAAACGAATATTCATGTAGAAGGCTTTTTTCACAATGTTAACTTTTCAAATAGATCATTGGCTCTGACAGATCAATTAGGATTAGATCAACAAAATTTCATAAGCAAACAGAGCAGAACCTGATCAGACAGCTCTTAAGGAACTGTACGATCTGGATCAACTCTATTTGTAAACGCCCGTGACGCCATTAATATAAGAAGAGAAGGACTGGGAGATTGATTTTAAAGCAAATTAGGTGTCTGCTGCCAACAGTGTTAAATCGTGTTTATTAGTCATTTTTTTCTCTTAAGAATATTTATTAAAGATTTCATGACCTCATGAATATTCATTACAGGGATTACAGAGACGCTAGACAACCCTGGTCGAATCTAAAGAGATAAGTCTATGGACTAAGCAATCAGAGCAGAACCTGATCCAACAGTTCGTGCATGATTTGTATACTTTGTATAGAATATTTTTCCATAAAGAAAAAGCCCATTAACATACAGTGCTAGACCTATTACGTCACATTTATAACAGAGTGTAGCATATTATTTTTTAGCTCACCAGAGCATTAAGTGCTCAGGGTGAGCTTTTGTGATCGCCCGTTGTCCGTCGGCGTGCGTCGTGCATCGTTCGTCGTCCGTCGTCAACAATTTGAACCTTTAAAAATCTTCTCCTCTGAATCTACAGGGATCTCAACTTTCATCTTTGGCACATAGCATCATATTCAGGTCCTCTACAAAATTATATAAATTATGCCCCTGGGGTCAAAATTGACCCCGCCCCAGGGGTGCCTTGTTTTCAATAGAAACATATAGTAAAACTTTGAAAATCTTCTCCTCTGAAACTGGAAGGTTCTCAGCTTTCATATTTAGCACATAGCATCATGTTCAGGTCCTCTACAAAAGTTATATAAATTATTACCCCTAGGTTAAAATTGGCAACGCCCCAGGGATGGGCAGTTTTCAATAGAAACAAATAGTGAAATCTTTGCAAATCTTCTTCTCTGAAACTGGAGGGCTCTCAGCTTTCGTATTTGGCACATAGCATCATGTTCAGGTCCTCTACATAAGTTGTATTATTTATGGCCCCAGGGTCAAAATTGGCCCGCCCCAGGGGTGGGCAGTTTTCAAAAGAAACAAATAGTTAAATCTTTAAAAATCTTCTTCTCTGAAACTGGAAGGCTCTCAGCTTTCATATTTGGCACATAGCATCATGTTCAGGTCCTCTGCCAAATTTATATAAATAATGGCCCCGGGGTCAAAATTGGCCCGCCCCAGGAATTGGCAGTTTTCAATAGAAACAAATAGTGAAATCTTTGAAAATCTTCTCGTATGAAACTGGAAGGTTCTCAGCTTTCATATTTGGCACATAGCATAATGTTCAGGTCCTCTACAAAAGTTATATAAATTATGGCCCCGGGGTCAAAATTGGCCCCGCCCCAGGGGTGGGCAGTTTTCAATAGAAACAAATAGTGAAATCTTTGAAAATTTTCTTCTCTGAACTGGAAGGCTGTCAGCTTTCATATTTGGCACAGAGCATCATGGTCAGGTCCTCTACAAAAGTTACATAAATTATGGCCCCGGGGTCAAAATTGGCCCCGCCCTAGGGGTGGGAAGTTTTCAATAGAAACAAATAGTGAAATCTTTGAAAATCTTCTCATCTGAAACTGGAAGGTTCTCAGCTTTCATATTTTGCACATAGCATCATGTTCAGGTCCTCTACAAAAGTTATATAAATTATGGCCCGGGGTCAAAATTGGCCCCGCCCAGGGGTGGGCAGTTTTCAATAGAAACAAATAGTGAAATCTTTGAAAATCTTCTTCACTGAAACTGGAAGGCTCTCGGCTTTCATATTTGGCACAGAGCATCATGTTCAGGTCCTCTACAAAAGTTATATACATTAGGTATGGTCTCGGGGTTAAAATTGGCCCTGCCACAGGGGTGGACAGTTTTCAATAGAAACATATTGAGAAAACTTTGAAAATCTTCTTCTCTGAAACTGGAAGGTTAATCTCAGCTTTCATAATTGGCTCATAGCATCATGTTCAGGTCCCCTACAAGTTTTTCTAAATTATTCCCCTGGGGTCAAAATTGTCCCGCCCCAGGGCCGGCTAGTTTTTTATGGAAACATATAGTGAAAACTTTGAAAATCTTCTCCTCGGATTGTCTGGTGAGCGCTTCAGGGCCATTCTGGCCCTCTTGTTATAATTGTAGACCCAAGTCATTCACTGCACTATTTTCTCTAGTATAAATTTCACGGAAACGGCCATCGAGACAAAATATGTAAGCTGACCCAATATAAATCGCATCACATTTTCTTGAACTTCTCAGCTTTTAAATAATTCTATTTAGTCTCTGTCGGATTAGGAGCTACACACATAGGCAGGGATACACCCATAGGCAGCACAAATTACCATTTTAGCACTCAAAACAAGCAGAAGTACATTACGTGCGATTCTTTTCTGTACAATATATAGTTCGACATATATCGGGAATGTCACAAGTGATGTCATCACAAGGGAGATTAGCAAACAACCAAAATCAGCCAGTGCTTACTTATCGGTGATATTTGACAGCTGCTATGTTCGATATGACTGTATTTTTAGCTCACCAGAGCACAAAGTGCTCAGGGTGAGCTTTTGTGATTGCCTGATGTCCGTCGTCGTGCATCGTCAGTCGTCCCGCGTCAACAATTTGAACCTTTAAAAATCTTCTCCTGAATCTACAGGGTTCTCAGCTTTCATCTTTCGTAAATAGCATCACCTATAGGTCCTCTACAAAAGTTATAAAAATAATGCCTCTGGGGTCAAAATTGACCCCGCCCCAGGGGTTGGAAGTTTTCAATAGAAACATATAGTAAAACTTTGAAAATCTTCTCCTCTGAAACCAGAAGGTTCTCAGCTTTCATATTTGGCACATAGCATCATGTTTAGGTCCTCTACAAAAGTTATTTAAATTATGACCCTGGGGTCAAAATTGGCCCCGCCCAAGGGGTGGGTAGTTTTCAATAGAAACAAATAGTGAAATCTTTGAAAATCTTCTCCTCTTTAACTGGAATGCTCTCAGCTTTCATATTTGGCACAGAGCATCTTGTTCAGGTCCTCTACAAAAGTTATATAAATTATGCCCCTGGGGTCAAAATCGGCCCCGCCCCAGGGGTGGGAAGTTTTCAATAGAAACAAATAGTGAAATCTTTGAAAATATTCTCCTCTGAAACTGAAAGGCTCTCATCTTTCATATTTGGCACAGAGCATCATGTTCAGGTCCTCTACAAAAGTTATATAAATTATGTCCCTGGGGTCAAAATTGGCCCCGCCCCAGGGGTTGGCTGTTTTCAATGGAAACAAATAGTGAAATCTTTGAAAATCTTCTCCTCTGAAACTGGAAGGTTCTCAGCTTTCATATCTGGCATATAGCATCATGTTTAGGTCCTCTACAAAAGTTATATAAATTATGGCCCTGGGGTCAAAATTGGCCCCGCCCCAGGGGTGGGCAGTTTTCAATAGAAACAAATAGTGAAAACTTTGAAAATCTTCTCCTCTGAAACTGGAAGGCGCTCAGCTTTCATATTTGGCACAGAGCATCATGTTCAGGTCCTCTACAAAAGTTATACTAATTATGGCCCTTGGGTCAAAATTGGCCTGCCCCAGGGGTGGGTGGTTTTCAGTAGAAACATATAGAGAAAACTTTGAAAATCTTCTCCTCTGATTGTCTGGTGAGCGCTTCAGGGCCATTCTGGCCCTCTTGTTTTGTGTTTTCGAACCTACGTCGTACAAGGTACCCATTTGTCAAATATTTACGAAAAATTAGCCGGCCTGTTTACTTGACCTTTAAAGAGGAAGTCCCTACAATGATCGCATGTTTTCAATAATATCATAAAACTTGGTATTTGTTATGCTCTATCATTATTATGAAGGTTCCCAATTTGAACTTATATCGAAAAATGTCCCTGTGATACAAATAAACCGATTTTATCAATACTAGATAATTTTTGTTCTACAACACAATATTATCGGCCTTTTCCGTTAAATTCTTCCGCGTTTTGCCGATGATCACCCAATCCCTCCATTTTTTACGTAATAGCTTTCTCGGAAGTGGTCGGAGAATCCGGAATAGGTTACGAAAATAAAACCCAACCCGAATAAAACTGAAACTTCGGGTAGTAAAACCAAAAGCGGCGATATCAAACACTTGGATGTTTTGTAATTGGATGGGGCTTTTTGCGATATACTACTTTTCAGCATATAAATAAATTAGTTTTGTATATTTTAAGTGTTTATGAAACGCGTCAAATGTAGGGACACCCCCTTTAAGTTTTAACTTTGAACTGTTAAAACAAAATGAAATGCATATCAAACAAATTATGCATGCTGTAATGAGTTTAAAGTATTTTTTATAACAAGAACCATTTATTGTCAATGTCCTTATACCTTGTTTAAACTCATTTTTTTCTCTGGAATTTGTGTATTTTGACTAAAACATCTCCAGTAAGGCATTGTCTCCAGTAAAATATTATTTGATTAAAATCTAGTAGGTATCTCTCCGGCATGAATAAGATTAGGTCTCTATCCTGTGTGAGTAAACTAAAGTAGGTCTCCGCTCTGTAAGGTCTCTCTCCTATGTGAAAAATATAGTGAAAGACATACTTTTGGACATAGCCTGTACAGTGAGCAGAGACATTGAGGTTAAAAATTCGTAGCAGCCGACTCAATCTATTTAGCCAGTAAAATTTACACTTTTGAGGATTTTCTTCTGAAAATTTATTATTTCAAGATGAATAAATGTTTTAAAATATTACTATACAACTAAAAATTACTTAGACTGCACAACTGTCATACGCATAATATAGTTTGAACTTTAAGAAACACGAATCGCCAGGAATAGAGCATAAATATTGGTGTGTTACAGCGTCGGAAAACTGCTAACAGCTGACTCGATCTGCAGTGCACCCCTAAAAACTTGTTTTCTGGACTGATACTGCTTGTTTCACCTCTCGTTGTTTTGGTTAAAATCTCTAATTTTAGCATCAGATTGATTCAGTTATATTGTAAATTTTGCATCGATTTGCTGAAACAGGTAATAAATCTGCACTGATTCCCTCCCGCCCATTTGACCTCGGTTCATTGTTCACAATCTCATTATCTGCCATTGTACATGTCGACTTCCGGTGGAATTTTGACAAATCTGTCATGCTGAAAGGTATGTTAGTCTCCTTCCTTCTGTATGCAGGCAATGTCACACTCAGCGACTTAGCTGGATGTGCTAATGATTGCAAAGCTCAGTCACTTCCAAGACCCAGTATCGGACCGAACAGCCTCAGACCCTCAAATTTGTAGTCATGTGGGACAATTGTCGCTGCACTGAGACTGCAGCACAAACGCCTACAAACACCACACAAAAGCACATCTTGCCATTTTGCTTTTGTCTATATCCACAGATGTTGAGAGCAACGCTGGACCAGATTTTCCTTGTGGAGACTGTGGCTCTGAAGTGAGAGATTGTGATCCTGCTGTCGAATTACGGAAAACGCAACTGCGTAGCATCCAAGAACCTTCTGAAAAGCATTGAACATGTCCAGTTATTGAAACAGCGGATTTCAAGTCACAGGTAAAAACCTGTAATGTCAAGTATTCACCAGAAAGTTGTCTGTCAATAGCTATTCATAGGTTATGTTAAAGGAACTGGTCAAGATGTATAGATTCAGAAAAGTTATATTTTGTTAGCTCACCAGAGCACAAAGTGCTCAGGGTGAGCTTTTGTGATCGCCTGTTGTCCGTCGGCGTGCGTCATTCGCCGTCCGTCGTCAACAATTTGAACCTTTAAAAATCTTCTCCTCTGAATCTACAGGGATCTCAACTTTCATCTTATGCACATAGCATCATATTCAGGTCCTCTACAAAAGATATATAAATTATGTCCCTGGGGTCAAAATTGACCCCGCCACAGGAGTGCCTTGTTTTCAATAGAAACATATTGTAAAACTTTGAAAATATTCTTCTCTGAAACCAGAAGGTTCTCAGCTTTCATAATTGGCACATAGCATCATTTTCAGGTGCTCTACAAAATTTATATAAATTATTGCCCTGGGGTCAAAATTGGCCCCGCCCCAGGGGTGGGCAGTTTTGAAAAGAATCATATAGTGCAAACTTTGAAAATTTTCTCCTCTGAAACCAGAAGGTTCTCAGCTTTCATATTTAGCACATAGCATCATGTTCAGGTCCTCCACATAATTTGTATAAATTATGGCCCCGGGGTCAAAATTGGCCCCGCGCCAGGGGTGGGCAGTTTTCAATAGAAACAAAAAGTGAAATCTTTAAAAAATCTCCATCTCTGAAACTGGAAGGCTCTCAGCTTTCATATTTGGCACATAGCATCATGTTCAGGTCCCCTACAAGTTTTCTGAATTATTCCCCTGGGGTCAAAATTGGCCCATCCCAGGGCCGGCTAGTTTTCTATAGAAACATATAGTCAAAACTTTGAAAATCTTCTCCTCTGGTTGTCCGGTGAGCGCTTCAGGGCCACTCTGACCCTCATTCTGGCTCTGGCTCACCAGAGCACTTTTGTGCTCAGGGTGAGCTTTTGTGATTGCCTGATGTGCGTCATCCGTCGTCGGGCGTCAACAATTTGAACCTTTAAAAAATCTTCTCCTCTGAATCTACAGGGTTCTCAGCTTTCATCTTTGGTACATAACATCATCTGTAGGTCCTCTACAAAAGTTATATAAATTATGCCCCTGGGGTCAAAATTGGCCCCACCCCAGGGGTGTCTTGTTTTCTATTGAAATATATGGTAAAACCTTGAATATCTTCTTCTCTGAAACTCGAAGGTTCTCTGCTTTCATATTTGTCATATAGCATCATGTACAGGTCCTCTACAAAAGTTATATAAATCATGCCCTTAGGGTCAAAATTGGCTCCGCCCCAGGGGTGGGCAGTTTTCAATAGAAACATATAATGACAACTTTGAAAATCTTCTCCTCTGAAACAGGAAGGTTCTCAGCTTTCAGATTTGGCACATAACATCATGTTCAGGTCCTTTAC
Organism: Azorinus chamasolen; assembly: GCA_963576725.1. Taxonomy (NCBI): domain Eukaryota; kingdom Metazoa; phylum Mollusca; class Bivalvia; order Cardiida; family Solecurtidae; genus Azorinus; species Azorinus chamasolen. The sequence continues at coordinate 70,644,953 of OY755250.1, read as the reverse complement.
AAAAGTTATATAAATTATGCCCTTGGGGTCAAAATTGGCCCGGCCCCAGGGGTGGCCAGTTTTCAATAGAAACATATAGTGACAACTTTGAAATCTTCTCCTTTGAAACTAGAAGGTTCTCAGCTTTCTTACTTGGCACATAACATCATGTTCAGGTCCTCTACGAAAGTTGTATAAATTATGCCCCTGGGGTCAAAAATGGTACCCTGTTTTCTATAGAGATATATAGGAAAAGTTTATTCTATAGTCTTCCCTGAAACTGAAAGGTTCTTAGCTTTCATATTTGGCACATAGCATCATGTTCAGGTCCTCTACAAAAGTTATTTAAATTGTGCCCCTAGGGTCAAAAATGGCCCCTCCCCAGGGATGGTCAGTTTTCAATAGAAACATATAGTAAAAACTGAGAAAATCTTCTTCTCTGAATCTACAGGGTTCTCAGCTTTCATATTTGGCACATAGCATCATGTTCAGGTACTCTACCAAAGTATATAAATATAAATTATGCCCCTGGGGTCAAAATTGGCCCTGCCCCAAGGGTAGCTAGTTCTCAATAGAAACATATAGTGACAAGTTTGAAAATCTTCTCCTCTGAAACTGGAAGGTTCTCAGCTTTCATATTTGACACATAGCATCATGTTCAGGTTCTCTACAAGAGTTACATAAATTATTCCCCTGGGGTCAAAATTGGCCCGGCCCCAGGGGTGGCCAGTTTTCAATAGAAACATATATATAGTGACAACTTTGAAAGTCTTCTACTTTGAAACTAGAAGGTTCTCAGCTTTCATACTTGTCACATAACACCATGTTCAGGTCCTCTACGAAAGTTATATAAATTATGCCCCTGAGGTCAAAATTGGCCCCGCCCCAAGGGTGCCCTGTTTTCTATAGAAATATATAGGAAACGTATGAATATATTCTTCCCTGACACTGGAAGGTTCTCAGCCAGTTCTCAATAGAAACATATAGTGACAACTTTGAAATTATTCTCCTCTGAAACTGGAATGTTCTCAGCTTTCATATTTGGCACATAGCATCATGTTCAGGTCCTCTACAAAAGTTGTATAAATTATTCCCCTTGAGTCAAAATTGGCCTTGCCACAGGATGGCTAGTTTTCTATAGAAACATAGTGAAAAATGTGAAAATATTCTCCTGTGATTGCCTGGTGGGCGATGTCAGGGCCATTCTGGCCCTCTTGTTTTGCATATCTATACCCTGCATTAAGCTACCAAATGGCCATAATCAGCATCAGTCTGTCACAATTATCAATGTATCTATTGTTAATTCCGAAGAATGGTGAAGTTCAGCTTGATACGTAACAAGTTGAACTGTATACCAGACTGCAGGAGTCACCCTTTCACTCTCTAATTCCCTCTGCTTCAGAACTGTTATATGCTTGAATTTCTTAAAAATAAGTTTTGGGCATTTTAACCTTAAATAAATTGCTACACGTTTCAAATAGTTTGGATCTTGATCAAATAAAAATTGTTTGGCATCTGATGATTAGATCAGAAACCAAACCATGTACTTATTTCAGTCTTCATCAACAGTGATAAGGTTAACACTCTGATAGAAATGATTTTGGCTGAAAAATTAAAATTATGCTTGGATTCGACCTAGTGACCTACTTTTTCATTGGACATGACCCATTTTCAAACTTGACCTAGATTTTGTCATGACTATATTTGAGGTAAGTATGATGAAGATTGACCCAAATCTGTGGCCTCTAGTGTGTTCACAGGGTTTTTGTATGATTTGACATAGTGACCTACTTTTTGACCCCACATGACGCATTATCGAACTTGACCTAGATTTTGTCAAAAACAAATTTGGGGCAAGTTTTATAAAGATTTACCAAGAACTGTGGCCTCTAGTGTGTTCACAAACAAAACTAAATGGACGACAGACGGCGCACAACCAAAGCCTACGCTGGACACAGCACGATCACAATAGCTCACCATGAGCACTTTGTGCTCAGGTGAGCTAGAAATTCTTTTGATTGGAGTTTAATAGCGTTATTTGAATTCAAAATATGATCAAAGTTCACAAAAACTTTGAAGTTGAATTTAGTCTGCCTAATGCTTGTTTTAGGGGGAGATAAATAGATGATGTCAATTTGTACAAAGCGGAGTATGACGTCACTTGGGTGGGTTTTTCAGGCATTATTTTCTATATATATATATTTGTCTGATTAAAGGCCATTATGCAGCGAAATCTGCAAAAGGTGTACAAAATATTGAACACTTTTTTAATAAACTGAATTTTTAAAAAATGTTTTAATTGGAGCTTAATTACGTTATTTGAATTCAAAATATGTTCAAAGTTCACAAAAACCTGGATGTTGAATATAGTCTGCCTAATGCTGGTTTTAGGGGGGGGGGATAAACAGTTGATGGCAATTTTTTTACAAAGCTGAGTATAATGTCACTTTGGTGGTTTTTTTCAAACATCAGTTTCTATATATATTTGCTTACAGGCCATTTTGCACCAACGTCTGCCAAAGGTATACAAGATATTGAAATTTTTAGCAGACTACAACAGCAGATCATATATACTTCTAATATACAAAATATTTCACAAAAAATATTTTAATTTGAGCTAAATTGCGTTATTTGAATTCAAAATGTGTTCAAAGTTCACAAAAACCTTGAAGTTGAATTTAGTCTGCCTAATGCTTGTTTTAGGGGGAGATAAATAGATGATGTCAATTTGTACAAAGCGGAGTATGAGGTCACTTGGGTGGGTTTTTCAGACATTATTTTCTCTCTCTATATATATTTTGTCTGCTTAAAAGCCATTTTGCACCGAAATCTGCCAGAGGTATACAAAATATTGAACGTTTTAGCAGATTGCAGCAGCAGATTGTATATAGTTTTAATAAACAGAATTTTTGAAAAATGTTTTAACGAGCTTATTTGCGTTATTTGAATTCAAAATATGTTCAAAGTTCACAAAAACCTTGAAGTTGAATTAAGTCTGCCTAATGCTTGTTTTAGGGGGAGATAAATAGATGATGTCAATTTGTACAAAGCGGAGTACGAGGTCACTTGGGTGGGTTTTTCAGACATTATTTTCTCTCTATATATATTTTGTCTGCTTAAAGGCCATTTTGCACCGAAATCTGCTAGAGGTATACAAAATATTGAACATTTTAGCAGACTGCAGCAGCAGCTCGTATATATTTTTAATGAACAGAATTTTTAAAAAATGTTTTAATTGGAGCTTAATTACGTTATTTGAATTCAAAATATGTCAAAGTTCACAAAAACCTGAATGTTGAATTTAGTCTGCCTAATGCTGGTTTTAGGGGGGGGGGATAAACAGTTGATGGCAATTTGTACAAAGCTGAGTATGATGTCACTTTGGTGGGTTTTATTCAAACATCAGATTCTATATATATTTGCTTACAGGCCATTTTTCACCACCGTCTGCCAAAGGTAAACAAGATATTGAAATTTTTAGCAGACCACAACAGCAGATCATATATATTTTTAATATACAATTTTTTTCAGAAAAAATCTTTTAATTTGACCCAAATTTCGTTATTTGAATTCAAAATGTGTTCAAAGTTCACAAAAACCTTGAAGTTGAATTAAGTCTGCCTAATGCTTGTTTTAGGGGGAGATAAATAGATGATGTCAATTTGTACAAAGCGGAGTATGAGGTCACTTGGGTGGGCTTTTCAGACATTATTTTCTCTCTATATATATATTTTGTCTGCTTAAAGGCCATTTTGCACCGAAATCTGCCAGAGGTATACAAAATATTGAACATTTTAGCAGACTGCAGCAGCAGATATAGTTTTAATAAACAGAATTTTTAAAAAAATGTTTTAACGAGCTTATTTGCGTTATTTGAATTCAAAATATGTTCAAAGTTCACAAAAACCTTGAAGTTGAATTAAGTCTGCCTAATGCTTGTTTTAGGGGGAGATAAATAGATGATGTCAATTTGTACAAAGTGGAGTATGAAGTCACTTGGGTGGGTTTTTCAGACATTATTTTCTATATATATATTTTGTCTGCTTAAAGGCCATTTTGCCTTTCAAAGTTCACAAAAACCTGAATGTTGAATTTAGTCTGCCTAATGCTGGTTTTAGGGGGGGGGATAATCAGTTGATGGCAATTTGTACAAAGCTGAGTATGATGTCACTTTGGTGAACAAAGTTCACAAAAACCTGGATGTTGAATTTAGTCTGCCTAATGCTGGTTTTAGGGGGGCGGGGGATAAACAGTTGAAGGCAATTTGTACAAAGCTGAGTATGATGTCACTTTGGTGGGTTTTATTCAAACATCAGATTCTATATATATTTGCTTACAGGCCATTTTTCACCACCGTCTGCCAAAGGTAAACAAGATATTGACATTTTTAGCAGACCACAACAGCAGATCATATATATTTTTAATATACAATTTTTTTCACAAAAAATCTTTTAATTTGAGCCAAATTTCGTTATTTGAATTCAAAACGTGTTCAAAGTTCACAAAAACCTTGAAGTTGAATTTAGTCTGCCTAATGCTTGTTTTAGGGGGAGATAAATAGATGATGTCAATTTGTACAAAGCTGAGTATAAGGTCACTTGGGTGGGTTTTTCAGACATCATTTTCTATATACATATATATATTTGTCTGCTTAAAGGCCATTTCGCACCGACATCTGCCAAAGATATACAAGATATTGAAAATTTTCGCAGACTGCAGCAGCAGATCATATATATTTTTAATAAACAAAATTTAAAAAATATATATATTTTAACGAGCTTATTTGCGTTATTTGAATGCAAAATATGTTCAAAGTTCACAAAAATCTGGAAGTTGAATAGTCTGCCTAATAGTGCTTGTTTAAGGGGAGTTGTCCAACTCGACTTTAAAAAACATATGTAAATTATATGTATGTTTTTTTTCTTTATATAATAAATGTACGTGAAGGTTTTATATATTGATGTACTGATGTACAAGTCAATAAAAGTATGTTCTTAACCCTTTCCCTGTTCTGTATTTAGGCCAAATTTCAATACCTACCTAATATTCATTAACAAAGTAGTTATAAACAAATATGGAAGGTGGAACATTGTAGACATTTCAGAAAGTAACATAACAGATCTATAAAATTCCATTAGCAAACAGAGCAGACCCTGATCAGACGGCTCCTCTAAGAGCCGTCTGATCTGGGTCTGCTCTGTTCGTAAATGGGTGAAAACACGTTTATATGAGGGAAAGGGTTAATGCTGAAATTATAGCATGTTTCTCATTTCTTTGTAATGATTTCAGCAAGTGATGAAAGTGATGAGAATGAAAAGCTCATGCCTGTTAAGATAGAAACATCAGGTAAGTTTAATGTTAAATTTATTAAGAAATTACAACCCCTTAAACATTTAGGGAATTAAACAGCTTTTATCAGTGCATAGATTAGGATCGGGACGGGCAGTGCGCACTTTTCCTGTTGAAAATCTTAACTGCGTATCAAGTTTCATCAGTCTGAAATATACTCAAATATTTTTTGCCTATACCAACCTTTAAAATTATAGTGAAAGCTATTCACGTTGAAATCGCATTCCCGTTGAGTATCGAAATTATACCACTACTGATTGGAGTAATCTCCCTTATTTAATATCCATCCATAAAAATTCGAGAGTAACCAAAACCACATCTTATGTCTAGGTATAAAAGGCAGACTTTTGCCTTGTTGTTTGTGATAGCTAGATAGGCTCTGTATTCGATATTTTAACACGCATGTACGCTGTAGCAAACATCTTAAAATATTAAGATAGTGAAACATTATTTAAGAATAAATCTATGCGGAATGATTGAAATTATGTTTTGTAAAACTTTTAACCACTGGTCCCATTTAAGCCTTTCCAGACGACAAATTTACACCACACCAAAGGTTCAAAATCAATAACGACAAAAAGGTACAGTTGGTAGATTTATCTATCTGTCTGAGGCTGAAAAAATGCCACCAGAAAAGCAAATTTTTTGCCAACAAATGATCCAAAGCAGAACATAATGGTGAAATACTTCCCAGTCCCTAAAGTTGTGAACAATAATATACCAGATTTGAGTATAAATACACAAGACCAGTTTGATATATAATCTTGATTCAAACGTTGAACAAGTTGACCCAGGCATTTCTAGTCAATCAACCAATGAATATATTGAAGAGTATGCTTGTTTGCAAGAAATAGATTGCTTATATATCTTTTCAAGAAATGAGCTTTTCAGTGTTACCAGGGATGTTCTGTTACTGATAAATAATAAGTTTTATTAAATAAAACATTCATTACAGAACTTATATACATGTACTGTACTCAGAAAGCTGCGTACAAACCATGACCATGAAAATCAAAATGTGACCTACATTCGCAGACAACCACCTCAAATTTGACTCATCTCAAAAACTTGTTGCAAGGAACATTCATCAAGATTCACTCATTGATGTACTCAGAAATTGGAAATGTGACCTACATTTGCAAACCACGAACTTGAAATTTTACATTCGCAGGCCATGACCTTGAAATTTTACTCTTCCAAAGATTCATTCATTACTGTTCTCAGAAAGCTGGGGAAAAGTACCACGACCTTGAAATTTGAAAAAAGACCTACATTTGCAGACCACGACCTTGAAATTTGACTGGTCTCGAGACTTTGTTGCAAGGAACAGCTGTATGAAGTTTCAGTAAAATCCAATCAGTACTTTGCTAAAAAAAACTGCGGACAATTACTCAGAACACTGTGTACAAGCAACGCACAGACTAGGACCTTGACATTTGTTAACGTGACCTACATTTGCCGAGTACCACTTCACTTCCCATAAAAATATTGCAGCATCTGCAATCTTAACTTTATATATTACAGAAAGGTTTTCTTGGACCACTAGATACTTCAAAAAGTGGGTGCATCAGCCAAGAGGAAATAGTTTACCAAGTAAGTTCAAATGCTTCTGTACCAAAACAAACAAAATATGTCATTCTTTGTTTTTATTTTCCCATAATTTAACAATTAACAAGCAAATCAGGGTTCGTCAGTAACTCTTTTTTCACTAGACCTTCGGGCTAGTTTCCTGCAAACATTACTAGACCGAACCAAAAAGTGACTAGACCAAACAGAAACCACTAAAGCAGTTAAACTTTATCAATCATAACTAAACTTAGCAAGAAAAGTGTTACATGAAGCTGTTCATATGACATCTGAATAGTGTTCTCAAAAGCCAACATTGTGAAAAGAGTGTGCAGGCACTCGCAGGTACCTTTTTTCATTACCTTTACGAATTGCGCTCGAAACTTTCCTTTCTATCATTTCGCTACTTAAAATGTGAATATAACAAGCATCAGTCCAGCCCAGAATCTGAGAGTGTCTATTCTAGGATTAAAAAATGATGGGGGAATTTTACTGAAAATTCCGATATTACACCAACTTATGAGATTTTGCCTTTTTTGTCTATATAGAAAAAGCCCCCTCCCATGAAAAATATGGGGGGGGGATTTTAAATAAAGTGGGCAAATCCCCCAATCCCTCACCCTAGAATAGACACTGATTGAATCAATTTTTTTTGTAAAAACTTTGTTAGATCTTGATGACCCAAGGATCAATCCTGCCAAGTTTGATAAAAATCAGACCAGTAGTTTAAGAGATGTTGATTTAAGAAATTGTTGACGACAAATGGACAACGATGGAAAGCTCTAAATAAACACCAAGTATTTTAGTGTTTGACCAACTTACAGATAATGTCACAATTTGTCTTGAGGAAACATGTCTAACACATTATTGAACAGTATAGTACAGTCGAGTCCCGATTATCCGAAGTGCCCGGAACCAGCATTCAAAATCAAACAACCCATGGTTTAGAATAATGCAAACCTATCAAAATTATTTTAAAAAAGATTATGATCTGTAACCATCGTAAACAGAACAGTTTTTGCTATCGTTCGAACTTGGCCTTGATTTTGTCAAGAACAAAATTTAGAGCAAGTTTGATGAAGATTTAATCAAGGCCGCTAGAGTGATAACAAACTAATTGTGGACGGCCGGACGCCGGAAGAAAGGCGATCCTAATAGCTCATCAACATTAAAATACAATTAACCAGTACATAAACAGCTTCCATTTATTCTCTGTTTTCAATTGAACTTCATGTGTCAAATGGACTAGGAGGATTGAGTCGAATTAAAGTCTTGATAATAATTAAATGTTGAAATTTAATTTCCAGGCAAAATTGAGATGCAGGATTTTTTAGCAATGCACGCTGAGTGGAGATGAACATATAAACAACTGAGAACAAAAACCATGAACGAGCAAAGGAAACACCAGAGACTGAGGCGCTTGAAGTTGAAGGAGTTGGTCGGATAAAAGTTTATGCTATTCAGTATACCATAATTTAAAATTTGCTATAGGATTCAATGCTATGACTCTATCCCTTTGACATTCGATAACTTTTGATGTTTTGCTTCAATTTAAACAAAATTTGCAGTGGTATTTAAGATTGCTTCAAGCTATAGACTAAAATAGAAATTACATATTGGATGGTCTCGTGTAGTATGCCTGTTAGTTGGAAAATGCAAAATGGTATTTTACAGAAAAATGCATAATTTTTATACCCCCCTTTTGAAAAAAAACGAGGTATATTGCTTTGCACATGTCGGTCTGTCTATCGGTAGATCGATGGTTTCCGAACGATAACTAATAAACGACTTGGCATAGAATCTTCAAACTTGCTGTAGTGGTTGGTCATGACAAGTAGATGACCCCTATAGTTTTTAAGGTCACTAGATCAAAGGTCAAAGTCACAATGACCTAAAATGGTGAAATAGTTTCCAATCAATAACTTCTCAAGGGTTTGACACGGGATCTTCAAACTTGCTGTAGTGGTTGGTCATGACAACAAGATGACCCCTAATGTTTTTTGAGGTCACTAGGTCAAAGGTTAAAGTAACCATGACCTTAACTGGTTAAATGGTTTCCGATCAATAACTGCTCAAGTGTTTGGCTTAGAATCTTCAAATTAACAGCTAGATGACTCCTATTGATTTTGAGGTCACTAGGTAAAAGGTCAAGGTCATCATGATCTTAACTGATGAAATGGTTTCCAATTAATAACTGCTCAATTGTTTGGTTTGGGATCTTCAAACTTGCTGTGGTAGTTGGTAGTTAGCACTAGATGACCCCTATAGTTGTTGAGGTCACTAGGTCAAAGGTCAAGGTCACCATGACCTTAACTTGTGAAATGTTTTCAGATCAATAAATGATCAGTGGTTTGGCTTAGGCTCTTCAAAGTTGCTGCGGTGATTTGTCATGACCACTAGATGACCTCTATAGTTGAGGTCACTAACTCAAAGGTCAGCGGGTCTGGGGGTATACATGTTTTACAAACATCTCTTGTCTAATTTTGATTTTTATGCCCCCCAGATCTGATCTGGGAGGCATATTGTTTTTGCCTTGTCTGTTTGTTTATCAGCAACTTTAATATTAGTCCTAACTAACCTTAAATTAGTCCTAATATTTGGCATGCATATGTATATCATTAAGCCGCACATTTTGAGGGGTAACATGTCAAGGTCAAGGTCATCCTTAAAGGTCAAAAGTCAAATATATGGGTCAAATCACTGACTTTAACATTGGCCATAACCTTTGGACCAGTAGAGATAGAGACTTGATATTTCGCATGCTTGTGTATCTTATGAAGTTGCACATTTTCAGGGGTGACATGTCAAGTTCATTCTTCAGGGTCAAAGGTCAAATTGTCTGTAGCTTTAACATTGGTCATAACTTTTGAGCCAGTACAGATAGAGACTTGATATTTGGCATGCATATGTATCTCATAAAGCCCCACATTTTGAGGGTGACATGTCAAGATCAAGGTCATCCTTAAAGGTCAGAGGTCAAACATATGGGTCAAATCACAGACTTTAAAATTGGCCATAACTTTTGAACCAGTACAGATAGAGACTTGATATGTGGCATGCTTGTGTATCTCATAAAGCTGCACAGTTTGAGGGGTGACATGTTAATGTCATCCTTCAGGGTCAAAGGTAAGGGTGAAACGATTAATCGCGATGTGAATTGAACCGTGATCTTTTGCCCTCGATTCGGTTCGGTTCAATTCGGTTCAGCAGATCTCATTTTCGATTCGATTTTTATTATAAAAGGCTAGCTTCTTAATGATTGGTAGTGAAATGAAACTAACCTGTGAAAATTCGCCGTGAAAAGTCGTAATACTTGTTTTCCCGCATTAGAGCTGTCAAAACAAACATACTCATCGAATTCTGATAGACTCAAATCGATTGGATGAAGGCCGACTATTTTAGCCAATCAAATAACACGTTGTAATCGTTGCACTTAATCTGATCGTCTGGGCGCTTTATTCAAGCGTCTTTGTGTTCTCTCAAAATGTCGGATGCTGAAGCTGTCAATCTACGTGCTACCCCGAAAAACTATCGCTCCAAATGTGGAGATTTCAGATTTCGCGAGAGCAACAACACAAATAAACCAACATGTAAGATTATTTTACAAATATTCTCTGCAACACGGGAAATACGACGAATCTGTCATATCGTATGAACGGAAACACAGTATTGCATTTACGTTTCGTCTTCTTCCAGTAAACTTGGTTGCAAATTTGTGTATGCGTAACGTTTATGAAGCTGTGTATTGATAACTGGCTAAAACTTTACTCGCAGCACCGTCTAGTGCTTTTTGCTCAGAGACAGGGAGATGTCATATCTCTCTTCAACTGATAGCTATCTGTACCAGTTGAAGAGAGACATGACATCTCTTCCAAGTGCTCAAATTCTTTTTTCAGAAAAACCTACATGTTCTACAGAGTTCGGCTGTTTAGTCAATTAGACAATTAGCCAAGACTGATTATGTTAGTGTTACCATTTTACTTGGTTTTAGTGACCAGTTATAAAAAAGAACTTCCAAAAACAAACTGCAGAAAGGTTTGACAGTTAAAGTCAGATATATCTGACTAGGCTATTATGATTTTTCCACCTGTATATGTCCAAGCATTCTGTTTTCAGAGCTGTTTATGCACAGTATTTATTCTACATAGTGCATTCTTTTTATTACAATCTTAAATCGAATCGAATCGAAAATAATCGAATCGTGTTGTAAAAAATCGAAATCGAATCGAATCGAATTTTTTTGAATCGTTTCACCCCTAGTCAAAGGTCACCAACATCAAATTGGCAATAACTTTTGAACAAAAGAGATAGAGTCTTGATATTTGGTATGCATGTGTATCTCATGAAGCTGCACAGTTTGGGGGTGACATGTCAAGGTCATCTTTCAGGGTCAAAGGTCACCGACTTTAATATTGGCCATAATTTTTGAACCAGTAGAGATAGACTTGATAGTTGGTATACATGTGTTTCTCATTTGGCTGCACAGTTTGAGGGGTGACATGTCAAGGTCAGCCTTCATGATCAAAGGTCACCAACATCAACATTGGCCATAACCTTTGAACCAGTAGAGATACAGATTTGATATTTGGTATGCATGTGTACCCCATGAAGCACATGCATGAAAGTACTATGGGAACAGCTTCCTATATTGCAATTAAAAATATTCCCACAGCAAAAGAATCTTCAGAGATGCTGCCAGGATTTCAATTTGGTGGGGGAAATCCCCCATCAAATAAAAGAAAGTGGGGGACCTACTGGGGGGGGGGGGGAGTTAACGGAAAATTCAATGGCTTGGATCAAAGTTGGAGAAAATGCCCATTATGTATAAGGGATATTTGAGAATTAATAGACATGTGTCTGTGTGTGTTGAAAGTAAGAAAACTTGATCTAATATGTTTACTTACAAATGTAAATGGATGCATTAACTACTAATACCTACTGCCCGTTAACTCCCCCCCCCACCACACACACACACACACTTCCCAGTAGGTCCCCCACTTTATTTTTATTTGATGGGGGATTTCCCTCACCAAATTGAAATCCTGGCAGCATCTCTGAAAACATCAAAAATTATTGAACGTCAAAGAGGTAGAATCATAACATTGAGCCCTATGGAAATCTATATTTGTGATCCATAGCAAATTTTGAGTAGTACAGGGTTGCCACCCCTCAGGGAAATTTAAATTTTTTCAAGGTCAGGGAATTTTGAGAACTATCAGGGAAATTTGAAAATATAGGCAACTGTCAGGAAATTGTCAGGGAATTTGGAAAACACGAGAATGAAGGATATATTTTTAGCTCACCAGAGCACTTTTGTGCTCAGGGTGAGCTTTTGTGGTCACCTGATGTCCGTCGGTGTGCGTCATGCGGTGTGCGTTGTCAGTCGTCAACAATTTAAACCTTAAAAAATCTTCTCTGAATCTACAGGGTTCTCAGCTTTCATATTTGGCACATAGCATCATCTATAGGTTCTCTACAAATGTTATATAAAATATGCCACTGGGGTCAAAATTGGCCCCGTCCCAGGGGTGACCAGTTTTCAATAGAATCATATAGTAAAATTTTGAAATTCTTCTCCTTTGAAACTGGAAGGTTCTCAGCTTTCATATTTGGCACATAGCATCATGTTCAGGTCAACTACAAAAGTTATATAAATTATGGCCCTAGGGTCAAAATGGCCCCGCCCCAGGGATGGCCAGTTTTCCAAAGAAACATATAGTGAAAACTTTGAAAATCTTCTCCTCTGAAACTGTAAGGATCTCAGCTTTCATATATGGCACATAGTATCATGTGCAGGTCTTGTACAAAAGTTATTTAAATTATGTCCCTTGGGTCAAAATTGTTCCGCCCCAGGGTGGCCAGTTTTCAATAGAAATGTATAGTGAATACTTTGAAAATCTTCTTCTCTGAAACTGTAAGGATCTAAGCTTTCATATTTGGCACATAGTATCATGTGCAGGTCTTGTACAAAAGTTATTTAAATTACGTCTCTGGGGTCAAAATTGTCCCGCCCCAGGGTGGCCAGTTTTCAATAGAAATGTATAGTGAAAACTTTGAAAATCTTCTCTGAATCTACAGGGTTCTCAGCTTTCATATTTTACACATAGCATCATGTTCAGGTCCTCTACAAAGTTTATTTAAATTATGTCCCGGGGTCAAAATTGGCCCCGCCTCAGGGGTGCTTGTTTTCTATAGAAACATATAGTAAAACTTTGAAAATCTTCTTTTCTGAAACTAGAAGATTCTCAACTTTCATATTTGGCACATAGCAACATGTTGAGGTCCTCTACAAAAGTTATATAAATTATGCCCCTGGGGTCAAAATTGGCCCCACCCCAGGGGTAGCCAGTTTTTAATAGAAATGTATAGTGAAAACTTTGAAAATCTTCTTATCTGAATCTATAGGGTTCTAAGCTTTCATATTTTACACATAGCATCATGTTCAGGTCCTCTACAAAAGTTATATAAATTATGTCCCTGGGGTCAAAATTGGCCCCGCCCCAGGGGTGGCTTGTTTTCTATAGAAACATATAGTAAAACTTTGAAAATCTTCTCCTCTGAAACTAGAAGGTTCGTAACTTTCATATTTGGCACATAGCATCATGTTGAGGTCCTCTATAAAAGTTATATAAATTATGCCCCTTGGGTCAAAATTGGCCCCACCCCAGGGGTAGCCATCTTTCGATAGAAATGTATAGTGAAAACTTTGAAAATCTTGTCCTCTGAATTTACAGGGTTCTCAGCTCTCATATTTGACACATAGCATCATGTTCAGATCCTCTACAAAAGTTATATAAATTATGTCCCAGGGGTCAAAATTGGCCCCGCCCCAGGGTTAGTCCATTTTCAATAGAAACATATAGTGAAAACTTCAAAAATCTTCTCCTCTGAAACTGGAAAGCTCTCAACTTTCACATATGGTACATTGCATCATGTTATATATATTATGCCCCTGGGGTCAAAATTTGTCCTGCCCCAGGTCCAGCTAGTTTTCTATAGAAACATATAGTGAAAACATTGAAAATCTTCTTCTCTGATTGTCTGGTGAGCGATATCAGGGCCATTCTGGCCCTCTTGTTTAAAAAATCCGTAACATATTACAGAAACTATGACAGAAAGACAAAATTCCGTGATGAAATGTGTCAAGGAAATTTGAAATTATGTCAGGGAAATGTCAGGTAATTTTGTGTCTTCTGGTTTGGGGCAACCCTTTCAGTATATTCACTTCCCATATTTGTTTCTCAACACAAGGTACAGTAGTTGTGTAGGCATAGTCCAATTATTATCAATAACTTGTTGACATTTATACAAGTGATACGCTTCGTTAAAAATATACAATATAGAATGCTATTATAAGTCTAAATCTGTGCAGATATGGATACGCCCTTGCAAACAGAGCAGACTTTTATATGTGGTCATGGCCTGCTATGCTTGCTTATAGAATAATATAAGACAATATATAAGATAATTATCTCCAGTCTAATAAACCATAATAAGGTTTTTTTTTATAGCTCGACTATTCGAAGAAATGGAGAGCTATTAGACACCCTCACGTCTGAGGCGTTGCAGGTTAAGATTTTCTATCAACCTACAATCAAGCATATATCTCCAAAGCTGATGCTTATATTGCATATTAATTTGACCAATAACATCAAACCTTGACCCCAACCTTCAAGGAGGACAATTCTAGATAATGACAAACGTCCAGTTACAGCAGCGACATGCTAGGATCTCTACTGTGGTGCAAGCCGAATGTGAATCACGTGTTACTGTTTAATTCTTTTATTTTCACAACAAATGTAAAAATAAATAAATGTTTCGATTTGAACACACTTTTTTTACACACTGGGCTAAGAAAATCATATTACTTTTCTTGAAAATCCTTTAATTTCCGATTAAAGTTTTACCACTGTAAGCTGGGGACGTTTTTGGATAGGTGGCCATTTTGAAAAAAATTCCCATGATCCGACTGGTCATGTGTGTCCTAATATGCAAATAGCATGTCATATAATACAGTGCTCCCTCTCTACAATGACACCCTTTGGGATGCGAATATTGTATGTGTTGTTCAGAGGGAGTTGTTATAGGGAGGAAAAATCAAACATAATTAGCTTGTTTGCAGATCCCCAGATAAGGTGTATTTCGAGAACTAAAACCGTTATACGTCAAGGAAACCCTATGTTGTGACCATTCTTTAGAATCGTCACAAAGTGGTGATTCTAAAGAGTGGTCACAACATAGGGTTTAATGGAGGAATAAAGAAAATACAATGGAAAAATATTGTATCTGGAGCCTTGTTGTTTCGGAAACAGTGACATGCGTTGTTGTAAGGAGGGAATAGTTATTGAGAGGGCCGTTGTAGGGAATGAGCACTGTATGTCAGAGCCAAAAAAATACCCTTGTTATGAGTAATCATTAATAGTCTGTCTCTCTATATTTAGGCATTAAAATTCATGTTAGAAAAGGTAATTTCTATCGTTTGAAAAGATGAAGAAATTATGAACAGGGTAAGGGTTAATACTGGCTGCTTGGAATCAGAAAATCACGTTCCTTGGTTTCTTATCCCACAAAGAATGAAGAGCTGAACTTTTTACAATCTGACTGTAGTGTGCATTTTATAATAATTTAAAAAATTGCACACAACAATTAATTTTCATGCAAAAAGTTGTAAATTAGTACAGTTCTGTGAATTTATATTCATATTATTGAAATATATAATTATGCATGGATTCAGTGATTAAAAAGACAGTCTTCATGATCATTTGGATTTATTTGAAATTCATAAACCAACAACAGATCAACAAATCTTCTGATCACATACCCTAATTATTGTCAGTATTCAAATTGCCCTAATTAGAATGACACTCTTGGGCACATAGTGCAGGCCCTGATCAAACAGCTGAAGGAGCAGTTTGATCGGTGTACACTATTAGCTACTATACAACTGTAATTAGATTATATTGAAATGGTGCCAATTGACTTGTTCAGCCTTACAAACCCATGAATAGATTTTGGGTGTCTGAATACTATGGATAATAGTGTAGGACTGTAGCTGCTGGTAAGGGCAAACTGTGTTAGAAAAGATCCGCTAGTTGTTAAACACTGGCTAATCGAGGTCTAAAACAGTTTGCATTGTCGACAAGGTTGGATTTCACTGAATTTTCAAAGTAGAATAATCTATCGTTGTTTATTGATAGAGATTATTTAGTATGAAAAGCTATTATTTGCAATATAATTTTCCATGTCCTACAGTATAGATCATGGTTTCTGTAGACCAGAATAGAACACATACAATATATAGTTTCCAAATGCTATCTGTAAAAGGTTTGAAAACATTTGTATAGCTAACATAATTTGCTTACAATGAATATTAGAATTTACCCTTTACTCCATTAAAACACCTTTGCCAACAAAATAGAGGCAGATCAGATAGGTCATGTAGGAATGGTCTGACCAAGGTCTGTTTTGTTTGCTTATGATATATTAATTATAGATATGACTCCAGTTTCTGAAATGGAACACTTTGCTGTGTTCATATGGTATTTGAAAAACAAAAACATTAATAATGAATATTCATGGAGTAAATGTTTAGTAACAATATACAGTAGACAAAACTGCTTAACTGTCACCTTGTGTTTTATCATATTGTAAAGTTATGAAACAATTGTTTGGACAAGTTGCATGTAGACAACTTGCATTCAGGTTTGACTTCCCCAGTCATTAGACAGCAATTATTTTTTTGTAAATCGGTAGGTAAAGGGTAGGGACTCTATGTTAAAAAAAGAAGACTGTGTGAAGTATTTTTCTCTTTAAATAGAAATTGAAATGTGACGGTTTGGCAGTTTTGCTGAATGTAGACATATAAAATATTAGTCTATAGAATGTTGAAAAGTACTGAAACTGCCATCCTATGAGTCATTTTAATATTGTTATCTGGCCATCAAAACATATAAGGTTCACTGTGTTAGTGTACCAACATATCACAATTACCTCTAGTTGATGTAGATATAACTCATGTTTTATCAATATACATATTTACAATAGTAGATCTCATTTACAATCTTATATAGAGATCATGTTTTGTTGGCATTTATTACTCTTTGTACACTAAGTAATGTTTCGTCTGCAAAAATTGTTGTCTGCTTCAATTACTTAATTATTAAAATAAAAGTTGTCAGTTTTTTGGCAAAAATTATCATCTAAGATCAAGTCAAACATTTTGGATCCTGATGAGACGCCACATTATGTGGCATCTCATCTTGAGCCAAACTGCTTGCATAGGTAATGACGGTTTAGCCTTTGTAGGCAAAGAGTTACTTCCAAAATTAATTAAAAAAAGAAAAATGCTCAAGTACTCGACGACTGTTCTTAGCTGAAATGATTTGTTTAAATTGCAATATGCAGAACTGTAGATATTAGAAGTATTTAACTCTTCGCTTGCTATTCACGTCAATATACCTACCTGTAAATAGTGAAGACCCAGATGAGACAGCTCCTACAGGAGCTGTATCATCAGGGTCTGCACTATTTACAAGTTGATTGTGCAACTTATGCACTCCAAAGCAGTGATTGCACAGCGAAATACTTGTACACAGTTAAGATATATGTAATTATACAACAGGGCATGGGTAAAGAAGGAGAAATGTATTTTAAAATTCAGCAAGCGAAGTGTTAAAAATCTATGCAATATTAGTTTCTATATTTCTCCTTCAAACCATTATAGTACTTATTATATGCCAACAGCATGAAGTATAACTTTGAAATAAAAAACAATGGAAAGAATTAATTTGTACTCCTCTTATCTAACATGAGAAATGCATATTTTGCTATTGAAAACAACTGTGTACTCAGACCAGCCATAGTTTACTGCCAGTTTTACATTGGTTACTAATATGGTAGTGTAATGCAGTAAAACCTCTCTAAACCATGATTCTAGTAGACACTAATTACTTTTTTGCAGGTGGCTACTTAATGCAGAGTGAGAGCCACACAGAAAGCTCCTGTAAGAAGTTTTCTGCATGACTTTCATCCTGCATATTCAAGCAGCCAGCTGCCTAAAAGTATTATTATTACAGGAGCTTTCTGTATGGCTTTCACCCTGCATTACACAGCTATCTGCCTAAAACGTTTTCTCTACTAGAATCCCGGTTTAGAGAGTGTTCTGTTGTAGTGTATACTGATGCAACAGCTGTTCTAGGTTACACTTACCAAAGCTATGATAAATATGTTACGTTTTCAACATACGCAGAAATAAACTCAGATATAAGTGTAAGAAATGAGTTACTCTTAGTTATCCCAATATCTTCACTTCTACTGCACTTCTTATACTAATTCATCGGATTCAGCAAGTAATATATCGGTCACAAAACTATAAGTCATATGTGCTTTACACTAAGAGGATGCACTTGGACCGTAAGAACATGCAGGAAAACTAAAAGTAATGAACTTTGTAATGTGTCTTTATCAATTCTTACGATCTAGACCTGGACAGGTAAAGACACTGTGTTAAAGGCATTTCGAAAGGAATGTTGACCCATTAACCCCATGCTGTGTATTTTGGGTGCTGACTTTTAGGCATCTAATATACAAACTGATAAGGCCGGCTACTATCACAGAGGATCAAGGTATAATTGCATATCCCTGACTATGGACCCTGACTGGATACTGCAGGAGCACTCCAGGGAATCAATAATCAGCACAGCTGGACAGTGTATTAGGGGGGGGGGCACTTATGAAGGAACTTTGAGATGCCCTTAAGATATAATATAAGTCAGGAGGTAAACAGAGTTGTTTTGAAACAACGCATGACTATTCGTCATACCTAGACTTCTTCGTCTCCATCAAAGTCTTTGTTGGTGGTGATGAATTTTTGACAGAGTCCATTTAATTCTCCTTGGATCTGATGGAGACATCCGAGATGGTTTCCTGAGACTCTCTGTCCGCTCTAAAACGCTCTTCGTTATGTTATCAAGCAGCTCCTCCATATATCCATATGTTTTTGGCACTTTTTCTGTGTAGCAACTGTATGTTGCAGTTTGTTTAGAATAACATCTGTGAACTCTGGAAACAAAAAAATAATGTGATGTTAGATTCTTTCTATATGCCCATCAGAAGACTGGTAGTATATATGAAACGTAATGTCGTGCAGGTGTGGTCCGACTCTAAGTCGAGCAGTTTGTATCGGAGTGTCACAAATCTTGTTGAAAATGTTAGTGGTAATATAACAGCCCCTGAATTAGCAAACATTGCCTGTTTTAGCATTATCCGGGGAAGTTTGCTAACCATCTAAATAGTCACAGGGACTTTTGAGTTATGGTCCTTGGATTAGCTAATTTCTTGTTTTTGCCCTTGTTCACCTTCTGTGTCAACAAATTTTAATCCAAACTAAGTGAACTTGATGGCTATAACATCTCGGCTATGTTCTATAATTGTTTCCTCCATAGGCTATTTTTAGACCGAACCTCTTTGAATGAATCTACCCAAAAGGACCATTTACTAGAGAAAAGTAAAATTTTAGAATTTTGTAGTTTGAAACCATTGTGATAAATAGAGCATTTGCTCCTATAGGAGCAAATGCTCTATTTATCACAATGGTTTCAAGAATTAGCACTGATCAATGAGCCATTCCACTCTAACAAGACAGTGTTGAAAGGGTTAAAACTGCTAGGAGAGGTTTCCAGATCTTAATTAGGACATGTACCAGATCTTAGGTGCAGTTTCGTGAAATGATTGACTTAATATCATACCAAGTTTAGGCTAATTAATTATGCACAAAACAAATAAGAGTGATAAATGGGCAAAAGTGTATCCAGTATTTTTTTTATTTCAAAAGTGGAAGCTAAGTACCCTAAGTACTATAAAACAACTGAACAGTCAAAAAGTATCATTCTTACTTCTAATACATTTTAGTACAATACATAACTACGTGTATGTACCAACTGAATTTTTGGAATTCAGTGTATTATTGTTATGAAGTTGCTACATCTTTCTAAGTAGCTATAAACATTTGTCTGTGGTTCTAGAAGTGAGACTTATTCAAATAAATATACAGTAATCATCATTGCAATAAGTATTAATTACATTTATAATAATAAATTGTTTTATAATTACCCTCCATTTGACTCTGAAATGTCTGATACAGGGAATTATGGCCCTGGAAGTCCTGTTACTATGGGGGTTGACTGGATTACTTCTGCAGTCTTAAGAGGCTCCGTACTTCTCTTTACTGGTGTATGTTCCACAATAAATGGTTTAGATTTTTCTTCTGTGCCTTGCATGCTTTCCCTGCATAGAAATGGTCCAATTTTTTAATTTCAAAAATGGTATATGCAAACCATTAGATCTATATAAATGATTGTACATTTATCAAATTTCACACTTTTCAAACAAATTATGACATCACGAATATCTAATGGCTGATTTATAATGAAGACATATACACATGAAATTTGGTAGAAACTGTATGTACATTCAAATTTATTATAATTTTATGAGCTACATGAGAAAACTTTACAGGAGTCATCTAATCTGGTCTACAGTTTGCACAGGCATGTAAAGGTGGCTATGGAGTATGGGGTTGACATTTTACGGGTCCGTACTCCTAGCCACTGCCAAAAATAAAACGCAAGTCTTCCTCATATACACTGGTATACCCTATTTCTACGTACAATTCTGGGCCTATTTGAACCGAGCCGTTATGGACTGGGTCGTTTTGGCTTTAGGCCGATTGGGCTGTTGGCGGTTAGGATGTGGGCCGTTATGACCCGCATTTTCTGTCATCGAGTGCCTATGATTATCGCCGTTTACCGCTGGAGACTTCTCTTTAATAATCTTTACAAGTCAACTATATCGTATATATACGACACGGACTCGGTGTCCGCCATATTTCGATAAAGTTATTTTAAAGAATTAACTTGCCATTCGTGCCAAAGCCAGACTACTATACAGTATCGCACAACGACTGTGCTTTAGATGCGAGCACGAAGTAATGCGAGCATTCAAATTAAAACCACTACTTCCGCAGACATGTTTTGGTTGACACACGGTTCCCGACCTGTCGCGATTGATACTATTGGAGACACAGGGGACCATTTCGTGAGTCTACATGGTCTAAAATGTGAAAAAAATGATGACTTTAGACCATGTAGACCCACGAAATGACACCCTGTGATTGAAGATCTCTCCGTGTGCGTTGGTTACCGGTCCATTTGACGTGTATAGGATGATTGATAATGATATATGTAGCCAGAAAGATCAATACGTTCAACTTGTGTTAATATTTTGAGGAAAAATAGATGCCCGCTCACCAGAAGATATAATTTCTTTGATAAATGAGATAGAGAGTGCTTATGGAAATCGGCGGTCAAATAATCTTTCAAAGATAAACACAACGAATGCACCCACGTAGTGATTTGGGTAGAAAATACGTATTCCCCAATCTACGTGCATTAAGACTTGTTTCAGACATTCAGACAAGGCCCAATTTAGGCGCATCACTTCATCCATTATGGAGGACGATCAACGCCAAAATTGCATCATGCTTTGTGGCATTTCAGTTTGCTTCATGTTAAATGCATCATGCATTGTGGCATTTCAGTTTGCTTCATGATAAATGCATCCTGCATTGTGGTATTGAAGTTTGCTAAACGATTATTGCATGTCCTTCTTTCATTGAAGTTTCTTCAATGACACATGTCCCAACGACACACGACCCGATGCGGTAAGCCCATAGCATCAAGCATAAAGCCGAACGCCGGAGGCATTATGCACTTCAGCCGAACTTTCTAAAATGGTTAAAACTATCCCACCTTCCATATTTCATTATACAGTCAAAACTGTCTCAGCGACCGTCCCTTAATAGCGACTTCCTGTCTTATGTGACCCTAATATTTCCCCCAACGCATTTTCCTATTTATTGAGACTGGGGATAGCGACCTGCCTGTGTTACCTGACTAACGACCGTAAATCGCCGCTCCCGAAATCCTAATCCGCTAATTAATGTGCCTGTTTGTAGCGACCCTGTAATTGCGGGTCATTATCGAGTTTTAACTATTTTGTCATGAATATTCAGTAGGTATTTAAATTTTGAATAAACATAGAACAGGGGAAGGGTTGAAAATAAATTAAGATATGAATAATAATAACTCATGAAGGTGTAATGAAAATATCTGAAATTTTGAACATTGATTCGAAAGACTATTTAACGAGGGTAGCTCAATTAGTCATAATGACTAATCTACCTTGAGGCCCTCAAAACAAGCATTTCATTCAAAATACAAAACAGTAAAACACTAATCTATATACACAAGAAATCAATGTTCAGAAATTCAGTAATGTTGCGTCTGGATAATTAATAAATGTTGTCTGCTTCAATTTGTAGATTTATTCTTTATGGACACGCATTTGGATCCTGATAAAACTCCGAGTAAAATGGCGTCTAATCTGGATCCAATCTGTTATCATAGTTTTGATTTGCCACTAGCATCCAAATAGTTAATATAAAGCTATATAAATAATATATTAAGCACATACAAATGAAATGCATAAATGACATCTGACCCCGATTAAGGTGGATGAATGCACGCGCTTTTAAAATCGCATATTTGTGACGTCATTTACTCACGCTGTCATTATTATAAATACGAGAAAATATTTTTGCTCAATACTAGTTAATCTAAAATGACCTCTGCTTCAAATTTTGAAAAATGCAGATAGAGAGTAAACTAATTGAACCTGATTAGACTTTGAGTTATTAACGATATAGGTTAATATATTCTTTCTAAAATTCAACCAATTTGCCCAGGGAGAGGGTATACATACTTTTGGGCATGCCCTTATTTAGATTTAGATTGTTATAATATAACAATGTAAATCTAAATAAGGGCATGCCCAAAAGTATGTATTAGAAATCTATGTTTTTGTATAATGAAAAAATTATGTTTTCATTTACATTTTCTTAAATTTTCTTCACTTGAGGTCCTCTACAAAAGTTAAATAAATTATGCCCCTTGTGTCAAAAGTGATTCACACCAGGGCCGGCTAGTTTTCTATGGAAACACATATAGTGAAAACTTTGAAATATTCTCTTCTGATTGTCTGGTGAGCGATGTCAGGGCCTTTCAGACCCTCTTGTTATTATTATACTTCTCCCAGCATTAATTACCCCCCCCCCCAACACACACACACACACGCACACACACACACACACACACACTCTCTCTCTCTCTTATGCAATGGATCAGTAACCCTTCTATTTGTGTTTTTTGAAATCCTTCTATTTCTATGTCTTCAGCGTTTTCCTTCTTTACCTATATATTCGGCAAATCACTTCAGCATTTTAGTTAGAGCTGACTAGAGTACGACAAAAGCCGGGGCGAAGTTGGAACAACGAACCACGCATCAAGCATCAAGCACCACGCATCAAGCGCTATATAGAGCAAATAATACAAAGAATATATGCCCCAAAGAAGTTTAAACAATGAAACACATTATTTGACGTTATTATAATCAATATATAAGTTTACAGAAGGTCAAATGTCGGATCGAGGAAGAAACTTCAAAGAAAGAAGAAAGCACATCGTGACATGCAATAATCATTTAGCATAATGCATTTAACATGAAGCAAATTGAAATGCCACAAAGCATGATGCAATTTTGGCGTTGATCGTCCTCCATAATCCATTGTTTAATCTTAACCCTTTCCCTCATATTAACGTGTTTTCACGCATTTGCAAACAGAGTAGACCCAGATCAGACGGCTCCTAGAGGAGCAGTCTGATCAGGGTCTGCTCTGTTTGCTAATAAAATTTGATAGATCTGTTTATTTACTTTCTAAAATGTCTACAATGTTCTACCTTCCATATTTCTTTATAGCTATTATGTTAATGAATATTCAGTAGGTATTGAAATTTGGCCTAAATACAGAACAGGGAAAGGGTTAAATTGAGTCTTATCAACATCATATATACAGATATAGATCTGCATGATGTTAGTAGCTATACCCCGTTAATTCTAATTCTAAATAGATGGTCTAGGTTGGCAGACAGATAAGCATTCTAGGGACAATCCTGTGGTATTTTCTTTTGAAAAAGACAGCATGCCATCGAAGCTATGGATGAGTTGTACAGGTCGACGAACACTGTCTATTCCATCTTCCTATAAGGAATGCTGGGGAACTAAACGTCTAAAATGTCTAGTCTAATCGATACAGGTCGAACGGAATATAGATCTCATTTGTATTATAAATAAGATAAATCATATTTCTTAAATTCTTACCTCGGTTTCCCAATCCATCCTTAAAATCATGTCAATGACTCTCGCTTATACATGTACTAATCCGACACATGCAACATTTTGTACACAACTGATTATGACGTCACTTTGTGGTGTTTTTTTCCTGACGTCATTTTCTATAGATATGAGTCTGCCTAAAGGCCATTTTGTATTGAAAAGTTCCGAGGTCTGCCAAAGGTGTAGAAGATATTATTGAAAAAATTAGGCGGACTGCGGATGATATATATTCTTACAAAACATTTTAAAAAAAAATTTTTTATTAAATCGAGCTTAATTGGGTGATTTGAATACAGAATATGTTCAAAGTTTACGAAAATCTAAAAGTTGAATTTCGTCTGCCTATTGCCTGTTTTAAGGGGGAGTCTGCCTATGGCTGAAAGTAGATTATTATATATATATATATATATATATATAAGTCTGATTTCTGCATTAAGTAGACCATCATATAAAAACCTGCATTAGGTAGACCATTTGTATATTTTTACTAAGTCATAAAAATACAAATATAAAAGCATTTTTTAAAATAGAATCTTCAATCTAATAACATATTTTAAAATTTACTTGAAATAACTAACGATAAAAAATATACAAAAATTTTGGTCTACTTAATATTTGTTAACTACGTTGGGTACTTTAAGTAGACCATAAGGCATAATTTCTGGCTTAGGTAGACCAGTTCCTAAAACCTGCATTAAGTGGACATATGCATATATATATGTGTCTTTTAAGCATAACGATTCAAATATCTTAAATTAAGCATATGTACGACTATTTGCATCTCAGAAGTATATACAGTTGAACTGTGATAACTCGAACTCGGATAACTCGAACTTCGGGATAACTCGGAACTAAAATTGCAGTTTTTCCAAAATTTACAAAACGGAAAACCTCATAAATCACTAGGCATATCAAGAAACACATGTGACAGCTTAATGCAGGTCTGAAGTAATGCTAAAAGCTCCTGTTGGAGCTTTCAGAGTTACTTTAGACCTGTATTAAGCTGTTTACTTAAGAAATTGTCAAGATTAGAAATCGGATAACTCGGACTTTGGTTATCTTGAAGTAATCTGTACATCCCTTGAAGTTGAGATATCGAAGTTCATCTGTATGTTGAACATGATCTTGTTCGGCACTGTGATAGAACTACCAACCATCTGCAATGCAGCTGGATACGCAGGCATCCTCTCATCAAGAGTTTATGCCCTGTCCCGACCGAGGCACGAACCCATAGCAGAGAAGGGTTGAGCGAATGTTAGCGTTATTCCGACGGCCTCTTTACACTCTCGAGAAGACTCCTGCTTTAGTATGTTAATCTGTTCCCTCATTTTTTTTTCTCAAGTAAATTATCCTATTCAGTAGATTTATTCGAGGAGGTTGGGTCTATAAATAGCCCATGAGGAAATGGGATAAACATTTCTCAAAAAATTCCCCGCAATGTGATCACTTGGTTTTATCAAATGCAGACTTATGTATTTAATTGAGTTTTATCGTACACGCATATGTAGGTTGAAAAGGCAATTCAAAAATGCAGTAGTACTTATGATGCAACCAGGACTTCACAAAAGACAATAGGGCCAGAATGGCCCTGAAGCGCTCACCAGACAATCAGAGGAGAAGATTTTCAAAGTTTTCACTATATGTTTCTATAGAGAACTAGCCGGCCCTGGGGCGGGCCAATTTTGACGCCAGGGGAATAATTTAGAAAAACTTGTAGGGGACCTGAACATGATGCTATGAGCCAAATATGAAAGCTGAGATTAACCTTCCAGTTTCAGAGAAGAAGATTTTCTCAGTTTTGTCAATATGTTTCTATTGAAAACTGTCTACTACCCCTGTGGCAGGGCCAATTTTGACCCCAGGGTCATAATTTATATAACTTTTGTAGAGGACCTGAACGTGATGCTCTGTGCCAAATATGAAAGCTGAGAGCCTTCCAGTTTCAGAGAAGAAGATTTTCAAAGATTTCACTATTTGTTTCTATTGAAAACTGCCCACCCCTGGGGCGGGGCCAATTTTGACCCCGGGCCATACTTTATATAGCTTTTGTAGAAGACCTGAACATGATGCTATGTGCCAAATATGAAAGCTGAGAACCTTCCAGTTTCAGAGGAAAAGATTTTCAAGGATTTCACTATTTGTTTCTATTGAAAACTGCCCACCCCTGGGGCGGGGCCAATTTTGACCCCTGGGCCATAATTTATAAAACATTTGTAGAGGACCTGAACATGATGCTCTGTGCCAAATATGAAAGCTGAGAACCTTCCAGTTTCAGAGGAGAAGATTTTCAAAGATTTCACTATTTGTTTCTATTGAATACTGCCCACCCCTGGGGCGGGGCCAATTTTGACCCCGGGGCCATAAATAATATAACTTTTGTAGAGGACCTGAACATGATTCTATGTGCCAAATATGAAAGCTGAGAACCTTCCAGTTTCAGAGGAGAAGATTTTCAAAGATTTCACTATTTGTTTCCTTTGAAACCTGCCCACCCCTGGGGCGGGGCCAATTTTGACCCCGGGGCCATAATTTATATAACTTTTGTAGAGGACCTGAACATGATGCTCTGTGCCAAATATGAAAGCTGAGAGCCTTCCAGTTTCAGAGGAGAAGATTTTCAAAGATTTCACTATTTGTTTCTATTGAAAACTGCCCACCCCTGGGGCGGGGCCAATTTTGACCCTGGGGCCATAATTTATATAACTTTTGTAGAGGACCTGAACATGATGCTATGTGCCAAATATCAAAGCTGAGAGCCTTCCAGTTTCAGAGAAGAAGATTTTCAAAGTTTGCACTATATGATTCTCTTGAAAACTGCCCACCCTTGGGGCGGGGCCAATTTTGACCCCAGGGCCATAATTTATATAACTTTAGTAGAGGACCTGAACATGATGCTATGTGCCAAATATGAAAGCTGAGAAGCTTCTGGTTTCAGAGGAGAAGATTTTCAAACTTTTACTATGTTTCTATTGAAAACAAGGCACCCCTGGGGCGGGGTCAATTTTGACCCCAGGGGCATAATTTATATAACTTTTGTAGAGGACCTGAATATGATGCTATGTGCCAAAGATGAAAGTTGAGATCCCTGTAGATTCAGAGGAGAAGATTTTTAAAGGTTCAAATTGTTGACGACGGACGACGAACGACGCACGACGACGGACGACGGACAACGGGCGATCACAAAAGCTCACCCTGAGCACTTTGTGCTCTGGTGAGCTAAAAACACAGGAGCTTCCATCACAGATCATTTTATTTCAAAAAAGACCTTGAAACCCTACAATGCACACTCTGAGTAAGCACTGTTAAGCAATTGCAGCTGGTTCAATTAACCCTTTACTCCATGAATATTCATACAAGAAATAATGGACATTGTTGTGGATATTAATAACGAGTGATGATTTTTTATAACGGCACTACGAACAAAGCGATTTTTAATCATGATAAAAAGTGTAGTTAAATCTATATAATTTTATAAGCATAGCAGACTGAACAAACGGCACCTAATATAAATCATTTTTTAAATACAAGTAGAACAACACACAAGACGCAACCACTACCAAAACACAAAGCACACATACATGTATGCACGCACAAATAGGTACACATGCACATACATAGACAGCCTAATGCAGGATGCCAGCATTGGAGGGCCGCTAACAGATTTCTGCAGGTATATTATTTTGAATTTAACAGCAACTTGTAAAAACATAATTATGTGTTTATAAATGGTTACTTAACCCTTCGCTTGCTATTCACGTCAATATACCTACCTGTAAATAGTGAAGACCCAGATGAGACAGCTCCTGCAGGAGCTGTCTCATCAGGGTCTGCACTATTTACAAGTTGAGTGTGCAACCAGTGCACTCCACAGCAGTGATTGCACAGCGAAATATTTGCACACAGTGAAGAGATATATAATTAAACAACAGGACATGGGTAAAGAAAGAGAAATGCATTTTAAAATTCAGCAAGCGAAGGGTTAAGAGTGCTGAACAGTCAAAATGTCATTATAAAGGTACATAGTACATTAAAACATATATTTATTTACACTGACGATTCTTATAGCATATGAAATTATATGAAGGCGTGTTTTAGCAATTTACTCCATACATTTGCCTTTTTACTCATTTGCAAACAGAGTAGACCTAGATCAAACGCTTTCTATAGAAGCAGCCTAATCAGGGTCTGCTCTGTTCGCTTATAATACAATAAAGGTCCGATTCTACACTTTCTGATATTGCCAAACTAAATCGCATGTGTTCATATGCCATTATAAAAATAAATCTAAATAATATTATGTCATTATTCCTTGTATAAATATTCATGAAGTAAAGTGTATATGTATTGTAAGCGTGGCGTAAGTAGTTTCTATAACAGATAAAGACTAACACACTGTACTTTGAGCAGCAGCGACTTATGTATTTCACATGAAACTATAGTCATGCCATACAAGACTGATGAGTCGTCATGATTCACTACATTATTACCGTGGAACCTGTATTAAGTGACCATCAAAAAGAGGTATAGACATGGCAGGAAATGAATGAAAATGAATGATAGCTTAATTCAGATCAAAGTAATGCAGAAAGCTCCTGTAGCTTTCTGCATTATTTTGCCCTGCATTAAGCAACTATCTACTTTTGAAGATTTCTGCACTCCATTAATGGTCACTTAAGACAGGTTCTACTGTACAAATCTTAGCCTTTTGCAGATAGATCATTCAAAAACTAGACCTGTCACGAAAAGTGGTGGAATACCGCCCGCTCAGCTGCCTTTATCGCAATTAAAACCGAATTTGTGCCAGGTTGTAAATCGGACAGACAGACCAACCAACTGACCAACACACTGGCTCCTATATACCTCATTTCAAACTTTGTTTACAGGGGTATAATAAATTAATGAACTTTAGTCGGCAAGTTGACATACCCCACGCCCCCACATTGTCAGAGAAAACAATATGGTTCCCCATGACAGATTCCTCTGAAATTGAAATGTTCTTATTCATTGCAATTCTTAAAGCAAATTTGAGAAAAATATGTCATGAAATGAAAGTGATAGGTGTATTATGATACAAAGATGGACAGACGGATGGGTCAAAAACTATTTACCCTGAGCAAATTCGTTGCGTGGGGTATAGTTACATATCACTAGCCTGGAAAAACACAGATAGACATAAATGAGTCAAGAAAAGTTTAATTATAAATTTACAGTGCTAGGTTTGACATAAAGAAACTGTAATGGTTGAAGTATTCACGTTTACCAGGGCCAACAAGTCTGATGTACATGTATTTGGATTTTTATGGCAGATGGTAGCTCAATGCAGAAGAGTTCTGCTTACTTTCACACTACATCAAGTTGCCAAAAATACTGCATAGTCTCATCAAAGGAACGTTTCTTATAATATGCCACTTTGGTGTATTGAACACAGGTACATGTGTACAAGAGCTTTAGCTGCAATTCTGTCACAATTTATTAAACAATAACCTGTCTCTACAGAGTTATACTTTTTCTCAAATAAAGAACATATATGATACCCCAAATCTAATTTAAAACTTGACCCCCAGTGACTTTTGTCACTGACCGTCCCAAGGCGGTACTTCCATCTTCCCCCTATTGCATGTTTGTTTTGTCTTTGTGCGTCTCTTGTTGTTTTTAAAGTTATGTACATATGCTGTTTCCTTGTGTTGCTGTTCGGGCGACTGTTTGTTCTGTATTAGGCGTTTCCTGCACGACTCATTTTTGTACTTTTGACATCGTTGGAGACACATTGACTGAAGACCTACAACAGTTTGATGTCGAATAGTTTTCATTTGATTGAACGTTTTGGCACATGTCTTCAAGTACTGTTGTTGAGATGCAAACCGGTTCCAAAAAAGTAGGCTCCTCTCTTCCAGAAACTGTATTACCTTCTTGTTACCTGAAAAAAGAAAACATTTTACAGGTTTAAATGTAAACAATATTGTATTCATTGCCCTATATTATTCACTTGGCTAATAGGCCAGCTGACATTATAAGTACATCTACAAACTAGAACTAGAGGTCTGTTTTTGTCACAAAAACAGAGGTCTCCCCCTTACATCCTCTTTCCAATACACAAGTGTAATGTCTAACTCCAAACTTATCAGGGTTTAATTTTAAGTCATCAGGGGCAATAACTCCAACATTATCAGGAGGAGACAATTCACAAACCCCGGCTACACAACAACACATGCTGGTCAACATTCCTGTGACGTTTGGTGACTCTAGTACTAGTGGTTTCAGAGATATACACGACACAAAGTAATGTTTCTCTTATTTTAAGTCATA
Organism: Azorinus chamasolen; assembly: GCA_963576725.1. Taxonomy (NCBI): domain Eukaryota; kingdom Metazoa; phylum Mollusca; class Bivalvia; order Cardiida; family Solecurtidae; genus Azorinus; species Azorinus chamasolen. The sequence goes on along the minus strand of OY755250.1, from coordinate 70,614,464 downwards.
AGGGGAAGTAACTTCAAAGTTATCAGAGGAGGACAGTTAAAAGATGCACAACAACTCATGCTGGTGAACATTCCTGTGAAGTTTGGAGACTCTAACCAAACTGGTTTCAGAGATACGTGCAGCACAAAGTTTCTCTAATTTTAAGTTATAATATCAGGGGCAATAACTCAAGAATTATCAGGGGGAGACAATTAAAAAATCAGGTGCACAACAACTCATGCTGGTTAACATTCCTGTGAAGTTTTGTGACTCTAGCTCTAATGGTTATAAAATATGCATGATACAAAGATTCTCTAATTTTCAGTAATAATATCAGGGGCAATAACTATAAAGTTATCAAGGGGAGACAATTCAAAAATCCCAGGTGCACAACAACTCATGCTGGTAAACATTCCTGTGAAATTTGGTGACTCTAGCCCTAGTGATTTCAGAGATATGCACAACACTAAGTAAAGTTTGTCTAATTTTAAGTAATCAGGGGCAGTAACTCCAAAGTTAACAGGGGAGACAATTCAAAAACCCCAAGAGCAAAACAACTCATGCTATTAGACAATCCTGTGAAGTTTGGTGACTCTAGCCCTACTGGTTTCAGAGATATGCGTGACACAAAGTTTGTATAAATTTAAGTGTTCATATCAGGGGCAATAACTCAAGAATTATCAGGGGAAGACAATTCAAAAATATAGGTGCACTACCAACTCATGCTGGTGAACCATCCTGTGAAGTTTGGTGACTCTAGTACTAGCGGTTTCAGAGATACACGCGACACAAAGTTTTTCTAATTCTAAGTCATCATTTTAATTTCGACCGATCAATTACCATGGCAGCCAATATTATGAAACCACCTACCAATCAATTATGAGTACCAAAACATCCTGACATACAATTTTTCAGCAAAATCAAACAACTTCTAAATTTGGTCAAACAAGGTCTAAATTCTAACCAGTCGGGAGTCCAAAATTCAATACCATGGCAACTAGTATTTTTGAAACATGTACCATTCAATTTGCAATACTTCAATATTTCATGATACAAACATTCATCATTATAAAACAAGAGGGTCATGAGGCCCTGAAGCGATCACTTGAGATAACCTTGTACACCTTGGTAGAGAACAACAAGGCAAAGCCTTATGGTTTCAGAGAAAAATAATATTTCATACTTGTCCTATGAAAACCTGGTAAGCCCCAAGGCAGGGCCAAGTTTCGCCAAGTGGTCAGTGAACATTCTTGTCAGAGGGCCACAAGCCAAAGCTACATATTTATAGAGGACCATTAGATCATGTTTATGTTACATACAAAACATCAAAGGTCTAGGCCTTACAGTTTCAGAAGATTTTTAAAGATTTTCTTATGAAAAACTGATAAGCCCTTGGGCGATGCCATTTTGGTCCGGGGATCACAGTTTGAAAATCTTTGTAGAGGATAAAAGATCATGCTATATACCAAATATCAAAGGTCTAGGCCTTACAGTTTCAGAGAAGAAGATTTTTAAAGATTTTCCTATGAAAAACTGATAAGCACTTGGGCGGGGCCATTTTTGGCCAAGGGGTCATAATTTGAACAATCTGTGTAGAGGACCATTTGATCATGCTACATACCAAATATCAAAGGTCTAGGCCTCACAGTTTCCGAGGAGAATATGTTTTAATGAGTTTCCTATGAAAAACTGATAAGCCCTTGGGCGGGGCCATTTTTGCCCCCGGGGTCACAATTTGAACAATCTTTGTAGAGGACCATAAGGTCATGCTACATACAGGGGTGAGAATGGCCGTTGGTGAAAAAAGAGGAAAATTGGCAGGGGTCAAGGGGGCCGCCTAGGCCCCTTGCGGGACATGGGCAGCGCCCATGTGGGGGGCTCAGGGGGGCAAAGCCCCCCTTAGCAAAATGAAATATAACTTTCCTGAGCACTTCAGGAGCCTTCTCCTGCATTTTCACTTGGGTCTGTCATTCATGTGTTTTTTACAATTATACTTGAGTTGTATGTCATACACGATGAGCTGTGTTTCAAACAAACCAGTTGTAGAACTTGTCCATACAATTTACATTCAGTTTATTATTGGATCCATTCAACATTGCCAGATTAATTTGTCAAACACAAGCAATTAAAACTCACACGTTTTAAAAATGAAATCAAATGAAACTCTGTGATCACAGATAAAGATACAAAATTTGATTTAAAGTTGGCATGGTATTGTAACAGTTAACTTCTAGACAAAATTCACCAAAGTTCACATTACAGTCACAATTTCTAGTCAAAGTTCACATTCAAACTCTGATTCTGATTACTTTTTTATGTCAATAAACCATCTTCTAATTCATTAAACTGGTTTATTAAAAACAAAATATAACTTTTCTGAATCGATACATCTTGGCCAGTTCCTTTAACATTACCTATGAATAGCTATTGACAGACAACTTTCTGGTGAATACTTGATATTTCAGGTTTTTACCTGTGACTGGATATCCGCTGTTTCAATAACTGGACATGTTTAATGCTTTTCAGAAGGTTCTTATATGCTACGCAGTCGCGTTTTCCGTAATTCATTTGTTTGGAACAAAGTTTACACAAGGTTCCCTCGTCATAAGTTTACTTTCAGTTTCACGAAACCGTCGCCAATTATCACATTTCTTGTTTCTTTACCAAATGTCAACGTAATTTCTTTCTCTAGCCATCTTGGGTATACCTTGTTTTCCACACTGTTATCGTAATCTCTGCCTATGCTTCTCATTTTTGTCTTAAATTCAGATTAATTGACAGTACAGATACAGAATTTCATATCACGGACGCCATCTTGGAAATGTTGAACGAACACTGTATAATACGAGCGTTTTGATTGGCTGTAGGACAAGAGTCTCGTTATTCGATTAGCTGAACCGAAATCTCGCTGTTAACGTGATACAAACGTTGTTAACGCGGATTTACTTGGAATAGTGAAAGAATATATCGGCAAATAATAATTTCCTGAATTATTCGCCATAACCCCCCCCCCTTACAAATTTCTCAACGGATTTACATCGATCTCAAAAACGGCCCTGAGTGAAACGAAATCCGCGGAATTCCGCGGTATGTAACATACCAAATATCAAAGGTCTAGGCCTTACATTTTCAGAGTAGAAGATTTTTAAAGATTTTAATATGAACAAGATGTGTTTGTGGAACACTATGCCCCCTCATATATTTGACCTCTGACCTTGAAGGATAACCTTGACCCTGACATGTCACCCCTCAAAATGTGCAGCCTCATGAGATACACAAGCATGCCAAATATCAAGTCTCTATCTCTACTGGTCCAAAAGTTATGGCTAATGTTAAAGTTGGCGATTTGACCCATATATTTAACCTCTGACCTTGAAAGATGACCTTGACCTTGACACGGCACCCCTCAAAATGTGCGGCTTTATGAGATACATATGTATGCCAAATATCAAGTCTCTATCTATACTGGCTCAAAAGTTATGACCAATGTTAAAGTTGCTGACAAACAAACAGACAAACGGACAAACAGACAGACAGGGCAAAAACAATATGCCCCCCGACTATCGTCAATGGGGGCATAAAAACTGATAAGCCTATGGGCGGGGCCATTTTGGCCCGGGGCTCATAATTTGAACAATCTTTGTAGAGGACCATAAGATCATGCTTTTTTAAAGATTTTCCTATGAAAAACTGATAAGCCCTTGGGAGGGGCCATTTTTGGTCTGGGGATCACATTTTGAACAATCTTTGTAGAGGACCATAAGATCATGCTACATACCAAATATCAAAGATCTAGGCCTATCAGTTTCAGAGAAGAAGATTTTTAAAGATTTTCCTATGAAAAACTGATAAGCCCTTGGGCGGGGCCATTTTTTATCCGGGGGTCATAATGTAAACATTTCGTTCCCCCTAGCCACTGATGCTTCTGACAAAACTTGGTAAATATCGGGTCAGCGGTTTCAGGAGATGTCGTTTGAAAATGTGGACTGACGCCGGACGGATCGCGTCACAATAGCTCACCCTGAGCCTTCGGCTCAGGTGAGCTAATTATTATAGATTAGATTCTAGGATTTCTGCCATAACCAAACAATCCAATGTACAGAGATCATTATTAAAATTTAGCTAATAAATATTCATGACCTTTTTCATGTTAAAACTTAAATTATAGATTAGATTTTACTGTATTCTGAATACTTACCTTGGATGAGAAAGCCTGTAGAGACAGAGCATTGTTATCTGGTAAGACTTTGAACACGAATGGTAGTGCCCACTGGAGTTTTCCTTCTAATTCTGTCTGGATTCTACTTTATTCATTCATCCAGCATGTTCTATGGTTTGTCACCTATTAATATGGTTGATGGACCATTCAGAGGAGTTCTCATCAACAGCTGAAAAACAGGTGCATTTTTTGTGCATTTTATTGTTACCATATGACAATTTATGTAAGATTGTATGACAGAAAAGAGAATATATCACTCTTTCTTCCAGAAATACGCCTTTCTATGCCTTCACAAGTAGAGTAGACCAAGATCAGATGGCTCCTATAGGTGCAGTCTGATCAGGGTCTGCTCTGTTTGGTTATTCACAAAACAGATATGATTCTACAGTTTCTGCCATGACCACAATTTCCTCAGTCTATGTGCTATTGTAACAATTAATACAAGAGGGCCAAGATGGCCCTTAATCGCTCACCTGATTACCATAGATTTAAGATTTTTGCAAGGAAGCCCATGGGTAGGGTCAATATTGACCTAAGGGACAATATATGAACAATGTTGATATTGGATCATGAGTAGTGGATCATGAGCAGTGGTTCTGCAGAACAAGATTTTCAAAGATTTAGTATATTGATTTTATCAAGACAATGATTCTGACCAATGAAGATTGGGCTAAAAATGTGCTCTCTAAAGTAATTTTTCTAAGATTTGACCTAGTGACCTACTTTTTATTCCCACCCAACCCATGATCACACTCAACCTTGATATCACCAAGACAAACACTCTGAGCAAGTTTGAGGAAGACTGGGTTAAAAATGTGGCCACTGGAGTGTAAACTAGATTTCTCTAAGATATGACCCAGTGACCTACTTTTTAACCTCACATAACCCACTTTCAAACTTGTCCAAGATTTTATTAGGACAATCATTCTGACCAATTTTCATGAAGATTTGGCTATAAATGTGACCTCTAGAGTGTTTACAAGGTTTTCGTACTATTTGACCTAGTGACCTAGTTTTTAACCCCACATGACCCATTTTCACACTCGTTTGAGATTTTATCAAGAAAATCATTATGACTAAGTTTCATGAAGATTGGACAAAAACTTGTCCAAGATTTTATTAGGACAATCATTCTGACCAATTTTCATGAAGATTTGGCTATAAATGTGACTACTAGAGTGTTCACAAGGTTTTTCTACTGTTTGACCTAGTGACCTAATTTTTAACTCCACTTGACCCACTTTTAAACTTGGCCGATATTTTATCAAGACATTAATTCTGACCAAGTTTCATGAAGATTGGACTAAAATTGTGACCACTAGAGTATTCACAAGGTTTTTCTACTGCTTGACCTAGTGACCTAATTTTTTACCCCACATAACCCATTTTTCAAACTCCTCCGAGATTTTTTCAAGACAATCATTCTGACCAAGTTTTATGAAAATATGGCAAAAAATGTGACCTGTAGAAGGTTCACAAGGTTTTCCTACTATTTGACCTAGTGACCTAGTTGACTCCACTTGACCCACTTTCGATCTTGTCCGAGATTTTATCAAGACATTCATTCTGACCATGTTTCATGAAGATTAGACTACAATTGTGACCACTAGAGTGTTCACAAGCAAATTGTTGACGACACACAACGGACGACGGACGAAGGACATTCAAGTCTCCCAAAAGCTCACCCTGAGCTTTGCTCAGGTGAGCTAAAAATTAATATGGATGATATCATTATTTCTTACATGAGTAAAAGCAAACACCACATTTTAAAGCAATAGAACATTTTGTTCCAACAAACAACTGCAAAAATGTTATTATAAAGGCTAACAGTTTGGCTCTAAATGAGAACATGGCAACTTGTAAGGACTGTAAATTTATTTTTCAAAAAAATTGGAAGAAAATTTAACTTTAAAATTGAAGCAGAGTGCAATTACTTCGAATGCAAAGAGTTAATCTGTCTAGCTAAAACATGTTTAACCTAGCATATTTTAATAGACTGCATCTTTAAATGCACAGTTTTAGATAGATTTGTATATTTAACCCTTTACTCCATGAATATTCACATAAGAAATAATGATGTCATGAATATTAACCCATTTCTTATGTTGACACCTGTTGATGCCTCTGCAAAAGCCACTTATTGAAACAATTGTGATAAATAGAGCATTTGTTCCGTATGAATTCTAAAAAATAATTTTTCTAGTAGATCTATTCAAAGAGGTTGGGTCTAAAAGTAGCCTATCAGCGAATGGGTTAATTTGATCGAGTTGTTATAATAGCACAAGGAGACCGGAATTTTTCGCCAAGGCATAATCTGTATAATCATACCAATATTATGTCACAAGCAAACTGAGCAGACCCTGATCAGATTGTTCCTAAAGGTCTGGATCTACTCTGTTTGCAAATGCGTAGAAAGGCATAACTATTGGATAAGGGTTAAAGTACTGATATATATATTTCTACACCAAACTCTATGTTTAGAACTGTCTGTAAGGGCTGACACTTAAATGGTGATCCCAACATAGGTTTTGGTGGAGAAATAAAGTAGATATTATTGAAACTACTTTAATTCACTTATATCGCGTCTGGGCTTCTGTTCATGTCTTATTTAAGACTGGTATTAATCTGTGACACAACAGTAATGTATTCATTCTTTAACCATTTCCCTCATATAAACAACTGGTACCAATCTGTGTTCTAATTCAATCTATAAACCTTTCCCTCATATAAACATGTTTTTCACACCTTTGCAAACACAGTAGACCCATATGAGACATCTTGCTTACGGTCATACAATAGATCTGATTCCGCAGTTTCTACCAATACCAAATAATCCTGTGTACCTAAGCCATCATAGAAAATCAGCTGGTAAATAGCCCATTTAATGTCATAAGGAGCAGTCTGATCTGGATCCGATCAGTTTGCTTGTAGAGTAATATATATCTGATTCTACAGTTTCTGCCATGACCAAATTTTATTGTATTATCCCTTTAATCTACACCTTGCAAACAGAGTAGACACAGATCAGATGATTCCTGTAAGAGCTGCTTGATCAGGGTCTGCTCTATTTGCTTTTAAAATGATATAGATATGATCCTATGGCCAAAAATTCCCTTGTCCATGACTTGTGCCATTAAAAAAGTAATTCATTTAATATTCATGATGTCACTATTTCTTACATGAATATTCATTGAGTTATGCGTTAACCCTTCTAAGACAATGCACAATTATCCTCTGCATCAATTTTGCGCTTCTTTCCAAAAACCTTCGGATTAGGGCAGTCAAGTTACTCAGCATCTTACCCAGATCTAAACTGTTAAACGTCTTTAAGCGCATTTATATACAGGGCAGACAAAGATCAGACAGCTTCTGTAGAATCAATCTGATAGGGTCTGCTTTGTTTATAGACTAAATTTGATTCTGCAGTTCCTGCTACGGCAAAAACATTCGTGTTTATATGCCAGATGTATATATTTTAAGGACCACATATGGATTAGGTGGACTGATGTATATATACATAGTACGATGTAAGGATTAGGTAGACCCATGTATATACTGAAAGTGTGAAATAAGGCTGAGGTAGACCGATGTATAGATTTGAGTGAGTGAGTTGGGATTTACATCCGACCAACAGTATTTCAGTTATTTGCAGACTGTACTCGCTTGAGACAAGTTATAATGCTGCATCACTGGAATGCCCCTGCCACAGGCACATGGCAAGGCACCCACCCAGTCACATCCTGACCAGTCCTAGAACTACCCCTTTAATGTCAATTTTAGACAGGGGAGCTACTAGTACAAACTTTAAATTACTTTAGGTCTGTCGCGGCCAGGGATTGAACCCACGACCTTCCGTACGGCAGGCGGACGCTCTACCACAGAGTCACGCGACCGGTGTATAGATTTGAAGGATAAAACCTATCCAGATCCAAACTGTTTGTTAGGGTCACCAAAACATTATATTTTAGTGTTCTGTCCTTAATCATTTACCTCTTAGATAAGCGTTTTACCCTTTCCTCCATGAATATTCATATAAGAAATAATGACATCATGAATATTAATTAGATCAATTTGTTATAATAGCACAAAGACACATGAAGTTTTTGATATGGTTGAAAATGTAGAATCATATCTAAATTATATAATCTAGCAAACAGAACAGATTTTGATTAACCAGCTCCTATACGAGCCATCTGATCTGGGTCTCCCCAGTCTGCAAAGTCGAACAAAGGCATGTTTATGGTGTAAAGGGTTAAACGCCTTTGCATAGTACAGAGTAGACAAATATCAGACAGCTTCAGTAGGACAAATCTGAAAGAGTCTGCTTTGTTTGTTTATAGACTAAATATAGATTCTACAGTTTTTGCCATATCCAAAACATTCGTTTATGCCAGATGTATATATTTTAAGGACAACGTATGGATTAGGTGGACCGACGTATATATTCAAAGTATGACGTAAGGATTAGGTAGACCAATGTATACAGTAAAACCCCGATCTCTCGAACACCTTGGGGACCATAAATTTTAGTTCGAATTAAGGGTGGTTCGAAAGATCCGAGTCTCATATTCGTTTGGTAGCAAATGGTACAGAAATTGTTCGAACGTGAGTTTGAGAATATTTTCATGTCGAAAATGAATAAACAAACTTCTATAACAAAACTCACTGTTTTTGCTGCCTTTGCAATACAATGAAAATAATAATGCAACCCATAATTCTACACAAACATCGTCCCATTATTCCAAATTTCGTGTTTCTGCCATGAACTTATCTATGCTATGTATATATCTCGCCATTTTGGTCTGGTTAAAAACCGGGACTGAACGACCAGTCATCATCGTCTCGGTTTATGTACAACGGTCTACAACCCATTTAAATATCTACGAGATCACACAAAATTGGTAAAATTCCGTTATTTAGATGGTTGCAACAGATCAGTATTGGGGAAAAACAGAACAGGCATTGTGTTTTCGTAAGTAGATTCGCATATAGGGCCATAAATTAACTCAATTAACATTCACGGATAAAAACAGAGGAGAACAAATATATTCGTTCAACTGTTATTTCTGCCATTGTGAACGATGAAGTTTGAACATTTCGATCGTGTAATAGCCCTACAATATGACAGTCAATGTTAGCTCAAAACAACCTTCACAAACACACACATTTAAATTTTAACACCTTGATAAAACATCACACATTCACCCAATGTCTACCAATCACGTAATTATCGGCCAGCAGAGATAAGTCACCTGAAAGGTGTGAATCTTCGGTTCGACGCGCAGCCATACAGGTAAGACAACGGTTCGACTTATCAAAGGTACTTTGTACTGTTTTATTAATCAGCGGACCGGGAGATCAGTTCGAGAGTTCGAGTTTCGCATGGTCTAATTATCCGAGGTTGAACATATAGAATTTAAGAAGGAAGAAGTTGGGACCGCAGAATTAGTTCGAATTAAGGGTAGTGAACGAGTTTTCCGGGGTTCGAGAGTTCGGGGTTTTACTGTATATTGAATGTGCAACATAAAGTTTGGTTTGGTTTTATCAGGTTTTACACCGCTTTAACAGTATTTCAGTCATATCATGATGTTCAGCTAATAACAGGTGGAGGAAGACCCCAGAGGTTCCCAGACCCCAGAGGTTCTCTGCGCACAGAACAGATTGCATTGTTTCGAGCACAGAACATCCAGGTAGAACCACCAACCTATCTCGAGCCAGCTTCCTTACATGAAAAATCCAAATGCACATACCAATGTATATACTCAAAATGCGACATAAGGCTTAGGTAGACCGATGTATAGATTTGAAGGACAAATCTTACCTTTTGTGGTACTTGATTTTAGTAATTTTGGTAGAGAGATTATAAAACGCTATTCCTACGAAATACCATTCAAACTGAACCACCAGTTTTTGAGAAGAATTTTAGTTTTCTAAGTTTAGCCCGGTCCCTGGTATGTATCAGCATAACTTAAGCAAATTTTGATAAAGGGTCATGAGGCAACTACTCCTTCAAAATACCATTCCAATTGGACAAATTGTTTTGGAAAGCGTCACAGGAAGAGTTTTTCTGTCAAATATCTTTCAGTTCTGGCCACTGTTTTGGAGATGTTTAAAGAATTTTCCTTCGGGTGCCATCACAACCAGTTCTACACAGATCCAGATACTTTAAGAAATGCAAATGAGAGAAATGCTATGGTAAAATTGTATAATTATTTACCGTTCTTCTCCACAATGTGGCTTGCATCATCATAAGCGTAAACAATTTCATCCCCTTGCTGTAAATTAGTTGTTGTGTCAAACACCTTAAAATGTATATAACTGCATTGCTGTCAGATGGTTATGCATCATCTATCATTTGGCATACATCCCCAAACCAATCATCAGTATCCATACTGAAAAATATTTATAATTCAAGCATATACTAGCCTAGTCCATGTATATGAAATTCTATAATCACTTCGGACTATTTAGTTTATGAACATTTATTAACCCTTTCATCCATAAATATGCCTTTCTACGCCTCTGTAAAGGTCAATTCTTTGAACAATTGCGATAAATTGAGCATTTGTTCCATAGGAACATTTTTTCACACATTTACAAATACAGTAGACTCAGATCAGAAGGCTCCAATCTTTGACTTGACTGATCATCGTCTGTTCTCTTTGCTTTTGACATGATATAGATCTGATTCTAACTTTTTGTCAAAGCAAAAACAAGTACCACGTATGGTACATGATACGCCTATTTTCAAACTTTCTATGCCTTATAAGTGTTGACATTTTCTAAATTGTACTTCAGATCTGAAAGTGATATTATATAAAACAAGACATGTTTGTAAAACATGTATATCCCCAGATCCCCTGACCTTTGATCTAGTGACCTCAACTATAGAGGTCATCTAGTGGTCATGACTTATCACCTAAGCAACTTTTAAGATCCTCGATATGTTTCTATTGAAAACTGCCCACCCCTGTGGCAGGGCCAATTTTGACCCAAGGGTCATAATTTATATAACTTTTGTAGACGACCTGAACATGATGCTATGTGCCAAATATGAAAGCTGCGAGCCTTCCAGTTTCAGAGAAGGAGATTTTAAAAGATTTCACTATTTGTTTCTATCGAAAACTGCCCACCCCTGTGGCTGGACCAATTTTGACCCAGGGGCCATAATTTACATAACTTTTGTAGTCATTTTGACCTTTGACCTAGTGACCTCAAAAACAACAGGCTCATCTAGTTGTCATGACCTAAGCAAATTTGAAGATCTTAAGTCAAACCCTTGAGCAGTTATGGATCAGAAACCATTTTACCAGTTAAAGCCATAGTGACCTTGACCTTTGACCTAGTGACCTTAAAATACAATAGGGGTCATCCAGTGGTCATGACCAACTACCGCAGCAAGTTTGAAGATCCTAAGCCAAACCACTGATCATTTATTGGTCTAAAAACATTTCACAAGTTAAGGTCATGGTGACCTTGACCTTTGACCTAGTGAGCTACAAAACAACAGGGCTCATCTAGTTGTCATGACCAACCACCTAAGGAAATCTGAAGATTCTAAGCCAAACCCTTGAGCAGTTATTGATCAGAAACCATTGTGACCTTGACCTTTGACCTAGTGACCTCAAAAACAATAGGGGTCATCCAGTGGTCATGACCAACCACCACAGCAAGTTTAAAGATTCTATGCTAAACCCTTGAGCAGTTATTGATCGGAAACCATTTAACCAGTTAAAGTCATGGTGACCGTGACCTATGACCTCAAAAACATTAGGGGTCATCTAGTGGTCATGACCAACCACCACAGCAAGTTTGAAGATCCCAAGCCAAACCCTTGAGCAGTTATTGATTGGAAACTATTTCACCATTTTAGGTCATTGCGACCTTGACCTTTGACCTAGTGACCACAAAATAATAGGTCATCTACTTGCCATGACCAACCACCACAGCAAGTTTGAAGATTCTATACCAAGTCGTTTAGAATCATTTCTCCATGGCAAGAGCACCGCAAGCGGATGCGAATGCTCGTCTGTTATCATTTAGGTATGTGTGGATAGGCCTTGTCAAGATGAACATGCATACCAACAAGAGCACCGCAAGCAGGTGCAAACGCTTGTCTGTCAGCATTGTCAAAACATATAAAGGGCAATAACTCCAAAATTTATGGTTCTTATGCAGGGGCCTTCCCTTCAATGAGATCTACTAACCTATGAAGTTTCATGTTGATACCTCTTATACTTTTCGAGTTATGGTCAATGTTAAGATTTCGGAGGACAACGACAAAATCGACGCGGATGCCCAAGTTACAACAATAGCTCGTGATTTCTTCGAAACAGACGAGCCAAAAATGAAGGTTGCAAATGAAAAATTGAAGAAGTTATGGTCAATGTTAAGATTTCAGACGACAACGACGACAATGACAACAACAACAACATGGTTGCAGAGTTACGATAATAGCTCCTGGTTTCTTCGAAACAGACGAGCTAAAAAATGAAGTGAATATCTTATTCAATAAAATGTTATGGCCGTCCTCATTTTTGCAGATTTAGGTAAAGTGCAAGGGCCATAACTCTGTAACAACAATTTGAATGAACTTCAAAATCAACTCAGCTTCTGATTTTGTTCAATAAAATATGTGTGGGAAGTTTTATTGATATCCTTTTAACAGAAAACAAGAGGGCCAGAATGGCCCTGAAGCGCTCACCAGACAATCAGTGGAGAAGATTTTCAAAGTTTTCACTATATGTTTCTATATAAAACAATGCACCCCTGGGGCGGAGCCAATTTTGACCCCAGAGACATAATTTATGTAACTTTTGTAGAGGACCTACAGATGATGCTATGTGCCAAAGATGAACGCTAAGACCCCTGTAGATTCAGAGGAGAAGAATTTTAAAGGTTCAAATTGTTGACGAATAACGACGCACGCCGACAGACGACGGACACCAGGCGATCACAAAAGCTCACCCTGAGCACTTTGTGCTCTGGTGAGCTAAAAAGCGTAAAAAGGCTTCTAGATCATGTAACACACTGAACAAATAATTGAATGCAAAAATTGTCAAATGGTGAAATTCTCACCTGACCATTCTATTCATAAGCTTGTCAGAATTAAATTTATCAAAACTGATACGAAGCCACACAGTACAGGCACTTATGACACATATCCTAAACATTGAGACTGCCTTTGAATAAATTCATACACACATGATCTTACATGAAAAACACATTTTTTCTCAAACACATGTGTCTGTGAAAGAGATGAAGTTCTTGGTACCCATACATTTGAAAGCCCTTACCTCAATGTCCCAGATGATGGCATCCTCCCAGTTTCCATAGATCAGCTCTTGGTTCTCTATCGGGAAGATTGAATACCATGTGTTGTCCTTGTCATCTCTCTCTCTGCAAAGGAATGGAATACAAAAAAAAAATCTTCACATAGACAGTTGGAGTGAACAAAAGTGAAAAACTGGCACAATGTATACCCAACCAAAGGGTATTTGCAAACAGAATAGACGTAGATCAGACAGCTCTTGTACAAGTTGTTTGATCTGCGTCGACTCTGTTTGCTTGTGGAATAACTGATATGATTCTACATATTGTGCCATGGTCAAAACTGCAGACCTGTGTTATGCCATTATAAAACATTAGCTAATCATGATGAGTCATTATTTCTTTTGTGTTAATTAAGACGAGTAATTTGGCAGAGAATGTTGTCCAGATCAATTCTATGAGTAGATACTTCTTTTCAAAACACACACACACAGAGTGTCACACATTAAATCAAACCCAGATGAGGGTATACCATCTACAGCTATACATTTTATACAGTAAAGTAAAACCTCTCTATAACGGCCACTAAATTACATCAAGTATTGTGTGTTAAAGACAGGTGGCTGCTTAAAGCAAGGTGAAAGTAAAACAGAACGCTCCCATAGAACCGTTCTGTTTTACTTTCACCAAGTGCTTTAAGCAGCCACCTGCCCTTAATACCAACTAATCAGGGGACAAAAATTCCACTCGTCCTCTCATAATTACGAGTGGAAAAGGGAAAGGATGAGTAAATTTTCCAGTCAGGTCGTCTTTCAGGACGAGTCAGTTTTCTGAGAGAAAAAAATAACAGAATGTTATATCATAGCAGTTTGTCCATGACGAACATGCTTAATCTATTTATCGTGAATCGTCAAAACCTCAAGCAAAATGAAACCGGAAATGAAGACATGTATTATAGAAATACTAATAGTCGGTCTCCTACTGCCAGATTATCCCGGTATATCGTTATATCACGGCCATACAGATCCGTGACAATGTTGATAAAAAAGTTTGAATTTTTCGGAGAAACGTAGGGCAAACAATTCAGTAATGTAAATTTTGATACAGAAAAGGCCTGTAGTGGAAAATCACACACGTTTAATTTTGATTCGGATTTTTTTTTAAATTAATTAAAACTTGACTTTGGGTCTGTAAAAGTAAAACGTGTTGATTTCATCATATTATTCCGCCGTACTATGCTATCAATGGTAATGGAGCAAATTGCTTGAATAATTAATTACTCGTTCAGAGCTATGCGGAAACTTAAACTATTAAGTCCAGCATAATGTTTTAATTAACCGTCGATACGCCGGGGAGCCAGAAAAAAGTGTCATGCGCCGAAGAATAGAACAGAAAAATGTTTTGTTATGGTTAGACTGCGTCGAAGAAAATGTTGATTTTTATGCCTTGTCTGCTCTCAAATATTAAGTATGTAAACCAGTCAAAAGCTTCAGCAGCTGAAGATGGCGGACATCAGGACGAGTAATATCGTTGCAGGACGAGTAGATTTTATAAGTAACTCGTCCTGTAGGACGAGCACTGTTTAAAAAAAAATTTGTCCCCTGCTAATTAACACAATTTAGTGGCCGTTATAGAGGTTTTACTGTAGTGGCGGTTATAGAGAGTTTTTACTGTAGTTCTCACAATCTCTCCTTAGGCTTTCGAAAGGATCGTTCCTTTACCTAATGAATATTAATGTAAGAAATATTGACACAATGAATATCTATTATCTGATAATGGCATTTGAACAAATAATTAAAATTGTGGTATTTTCAGAAAATACAGAATCAGATCTATATTTTGTTTGTACTCGTAAGTAATTATCGCCTGCAAAACTTTTCGTCTGCTGCAATTCTGAAAGTTCATTGTTTTTAAATGATTTTAACCCTTTCCTTCATATACACATGTTTTCACGCATTTTCAAACAGAGTAGACCCAGATCAGACCGCTCCTATAGGATCAGGGTCTGCTCTGTTTGCTAATGAAATTTGCCATTCTGGTAGAGAAGCTAGAGTAGAGGACCAAAGTACATTGGAAGTAGCTAGGACTCATGCATTTGTGGTAAATGCAGACCCGGGACCCAAACAAACATGTCTGAGAAACCTGCTGTGTCTCCAGCCTGAGAATGTGTTGATAAATTCAAATCTAGCTCAGTCCAGCTGTATAGGGTACCTTTTTGTGAGCCTTGTCCTATGCCGGTCAGTGACTTCATCACTGGCATCGTGCTGCTAACCGGCTTCCATTGACCCCCAGGTCAGTCTGAAATAATGAGCAATCACAGAACTAATCAGGATCTGCTGTGTCTGCTTACGGAATTATAATAAAATCTGCCTCCACAGTCTCTACCAATATCAAAGCACTGTTCAGCTAATTAAAATTCATGATGTAAATATTTCATACATGAATATTTAACACGGAAAGGGTTAAATAGGAATAAAGAAGGAACAGAAAA
Source organism: Azorinus chamasolen (assembly GCA_963576725.1). Classification (NCBI taxonomy): domain Eukaryota; kingdom Metazoa; phylum Mollusca; class Bivalvia; order Cardiida; family Solecurtidae; genus Azorinus; species Azorinus chamasolen. The sequence continues at coordinate 70,598,505 of OY755250.1, read as the reverse complement.
CGGACCAAGACTGTCTTCCAGCTTTCTGAGGGGTTATACAATAAACTAAACACATGTTAACATTTATGATGAATATTTATGCAAGAAATAATGACACCGTGAACATTTTTAAGCCGAGTTTTCAAATGGCATATTAACACAGATTTTTGAGCCATGGTAGAAACTGTACAATTGATCTACAAAATTCAAAAAGGCATCAAAAGGTTTCTACAATGTAAAAGATTAACAAGTATTACTGTAACACATTGAACAATTGATTTAATGCAAAATTGTCACATGAAATGGTGAAATTCTCAACTGATCTGGGTCTTCTCTGTCTGCAAAGTCATCTATATTAGGGACCCCCCCCAAAAAAAAAAAACGTATTCATATACATACATGTACATGTACCAGGAAAAATGTCAAAAAGGTAATAACACTGGTAACAGACACTGGGATTGAAAAAAAATATTACAGATGAACAGGTTCAGATATCAGAGTAAATAAAGTAAAGTTTCAATAAATTTGAAACAAGAGGGCCATGATGGCCCTGAAATCGCTCACCAGAGGGAAAGATTTTTAAAGTTTTAACTACATGTACTTTCTAAACAAAACTGGACACCTGTTTTGTGGGGTGTTATTTGACCCTTTCTCTGTATGATTATAATGGCAAGCTTTCTGTGATGATTTGCTTTATTATAAATATTTTCTAAGTCAAATACCGAACGTTTACCGACCGTTAACTTGGAAAGCATATTTCGCACAAAACGTATGTGGAAAAGTTTCATTTTCCATTACATATTACTACGCATAACCTAACAACTCCTTGATATATTGCGTATTTAGAAACGAACGACAACTCTTGTAGAGTACATTTCGTAACAAAACCAGTTCACACCGGGACGTTTCGAACACCTTCAGAATTAGAGTACTGATGATTGTTTCAAAGCAGAAATTGTATAAAAATCGCAATTTCAACAATTTATACAAACGGAATTGTTATGGAAATGGAAAATTAAAACTTGTTAACAATAACTGGTGATAATAACCATTGTGATAAATACAGCATTTACCTTAGTGATAAATAGAGCATTTGCTCCATAAGAATAAATGCACTATTTATCACAATGGTTTCAAATCTACACAATTCTGAAATTTTCCTTTTCTCTATTTAACCCTTTTCCTCATATAAACATGTTTTCACGCATTTGCAGAGTAGACCCAGATTTACCTCTTTGAATAAGCAGATTACATTTCTAACAGATGACAACCCTATCACTGCTTAGCATGACTTGACCGAAATTAGCACACAGTTTAAACTCAGATCTGACACATACCGGTATGTAACTTTATATGTGGTTTGTATATGAGTTAATTTACTCCTATGGAGCAAATGCTCTATTTATCACAATGGTTTGAAATCTACACAATTCTGAAATTTTCATCTTCTCTAATTAATGCTCTTTATCAGTAGATTTATTCAAAGAGGTAGGATCTGAAAAAAGCCTTTGTGATAAATAGAGAACTTGCTAACCATTGTGATAAATAGAGAATTTGCTCCATAGGAGTAAATGTTCTATTTATCACAAAGGTTTCAAATCTACACAATTCTGAAATATTCCTTTTCTATAATTAATGCTCCTTATCAGTAGATTTATTCGAAGCGGTAGGATCTGAAAAAAGCCTTTGTGATAAATAGAGCATTTGCTCCATAGGTGTAAATGTTCCTTTCTATAATTAATGCTCCTTATCAATAGATTTATTCAAAGAGGTAGGATCTGAAAAAAGCCTTTGTGATAAATAGAGCATTTGCTCCATAGGAGTAAATGCTCTAATCTATCACAATGGTTTCAAATCTACACAATTCTGAAATTTTCCTTTTCTCTAATTAATGCTCCTTATCAGTAGATTTATTCAAAGAGGTATAATAGTCACTTTATGAAACCATTGTGATAAATAGAGCATTTGCCTTTGTGATAGAGCATTTGCTCCATAGGAGTAAATGCACTATTTATCACAATGGTTTCAAATCTAAACAATTCTGAAATTTTCCTTTTCTCTAATTAACCCTTTTCCTCATATAAACATGTTTTCACCCATTTGCAAACAGAGTAGACCCAGATTTACCTCTTTGAATAAGCAGACAACATTTCTAACAGATGACAACCCTATCACTGCTTAGAATGACTTGACCAAAATAAGCACACAGTTTGGATTCTGATCTGACACATACCAGTATGTAACTTTATATGTCCTTTGTATATGAGTTAATTTACTCCTATGGAGCAAATGCTCTATTTATCACAATGGTTTGAAATCTATACAATTCTGAAATTTTCCTTTTCTCTAATTAATGCTCTTTATCAGTAGATTTATTCAAAGATGTAGGATCTGAAAAAAGCCGTTGTGATAAATAGAGCATTTGCTAACCATTGTGATAAATAGAGCACAAGCTCCATAGGAGTAAATGTTCTATTTTCACAATGGTTTCAAATCTACACAATTCTGAAATTTTTCTTTTCTATAATTAATGCTCCTTATCAGTAGATTTATTCAAAGAGGTAGGATCTGAAAAAAGCCTTTGTGATAAATAGAGCATTTGCTCCATAGGCGTAAATGCTCTATTCATCACCATGGTTTCAAATCTACACAATTCTGAAATTTTCCTTTTCTCTAATTAATGCTCCTTATCAGTAGATTTATTCAAAGAGGTATAATAGTCACTTTATGAAACCATTGTGATAAATAGAGCATTTGCTCAATAGGAGTAAATGCTCTATTTATCACAATGGTTTCAAATCTACACAATTCTGAAGTTCTAGAAGCAATCCTACACATTGAGAATGATATTTACACATATATTGGTGACGTCATACTCAAAAATTGTGATGCAATAAGGCTTACATGTACATGTATACACACACATTGAAGTAAGGAATCAAAACCTCTAGCTTTAATACATAGAAGTAAATGAAAAAAATAACCATTATTCATATTTATAGAATATTACCTTCAATGAGCCTGCATGCCTTTTACAGTCCTGCCTTTAGCTGAAATATTTCCAATAAAATACTATAGAATATAAGAATATCTAGATAGATCTATAGATCTACGGATTCGTCAAGATCAGATGCAATTTTTTGTAACATTTTGGGTCAACTTTGAAGGTTCTTACTTTGACATCATTTAATGTTTAACTGTTTACTGAAACACTATAGTTACAAGATTGGCAAATTTCCATGCTTAGAAATAAAGTATATAGAAAAAAAAATAGATTAAATAATCAAAATGAAGGAAAATATCAAGAAATACCTTTATTTGAAAGAAAATGAATATCTATTCAACAGTAATGAAACTAGAAACAGCTATTGATGAAACGAAAAACGACGCAAATTTTTCACAATTCAAGGGGTACCGGACCCATTCACAATCCCAGGAAAAAAATCACTGTTTCCTCCCGTTATGTGTTTTCGTAGGTCATGTATTTTCGACGATCTTGTTCATGCACATTCTTTATAATAACCTTGCAGGATTTCTGGCCACTACATGAATTCATATAAACATAAACAGCTTAAGATAACGCCAGTGGAAAATAAAGACGAAATAGATATTCGAATGCGATCAGGAAAACACGTAACTCAGCCAGTCTCAGGGATATGTCAGGAAGACGACAGCCTGTAGTTTTTATTTTGGATTATATGACAAGAATGCTGCAATATTTTAAAGAGAATGTGTAAACAGTAACCACTAAGGTTAAGAAATCTTATTTAGATTGTATTTATTTGTAGAGACTAGAGTGGGGGAAAAGGTTTTAACCCTTCGCTTGCTATTCGTGGCAATATACCTACCTGTAAAGAGTGAAGACCCAGATGAGACAGCTCCTGCAGGAGCCGTTTCATCAGGGTCTGCACTTTTTATAAGTTGATTGTGCAACCAGTGCACTCCACAGCAGTGATTGCACAGTGAAATACTTGTACACAGTGAAGATATATGTTATTATACAACAGGGCATGGGATGATTTTTAAAATTCAGCAAGAGAAGGGTTAAGGTCACCGGAATGGGTCAATGAATTCCATTTGAAGTTTGATTTTATCACATTAAATTTTGTAATTTATCTGTTGATGTAAAGATTTTTCTAGTCAAGCTTTTTCTAGTCAAGCTATAACAGACAAATTTCATATACAAAATGTATATAACTTTAGATTTACAAAACATATGTGATAGTCATAAGTAACGTCTAACGATCCAGCTGGAAATTATGTAGGGCGAAACTTCCCAGCTAGGACGATTGACCTGACATACAAAATACCAGTAAATAAGACAAAGCTACATAAAATTACTAGATAATCTTTCGAATCTTAAATTCTGCAGTTATGAAGTAGCACGATCACAGCGAACTTGTATGATGGTGGTTGAATAATCGGACATTCGATTCTCAATACTGCAATTCTCTCCCGCCTGTAACGGAAATGTAACTTTTAAAAATTAATGTATGTCCTAGCAGACCTGTTTATAGACCCCTTGTATGCTGTATCAGTAGTTTTCAAAGGGACTTTCAGTAGTTTTTGGATGCCCATCAGAAGTTTTAACGTTTTATATAGTTTGCCTCATTAAAACACATGTAGACCTTTTACTTATCTCTTGTTCTGCTAATTTGTTTATACTTATCCTCCTGCATAAGTATATATATATATATATATATATATATTCAAAAGAAGAATACAAAGAGTTAAGACACTGCAGAAAAATAAATTATCCATATAGCAAATAGTGCTGATCCTGATCAGTTCAGTTCCTGAGGAACCTATCTGATATCGGTCCCGTGGAAATACACTGCTACGTCAACATGTAATCATTATGTGACAAACAAATTCTCAAGTGATATAACTTGAAAATTGAATCCTTTGCTTCATGAATATTAATTTTTTTTAAAAATGTATGCCTTCATGAATATTAACTGAATTCTATATAATGACCTAAGAAACAGGGAATTGTTTTGCCACAATGGTCAGTGCTGAATCAATATCATATGTTGCATTTATTATCATACATCAGGCATCTAGCAAACAGTAGTTGTCTAATCTGTATCAACTCTTTTTTCAAGAAGTGTAAAATGGTGTATTTATCAAGCAAATGTTTATGCATTATATACTTATCAAACAAAAACATGGTTCATGCAGAAATCTTAAGCCAATACTTAATGGGTTTTAAGGCCATATCCCCCAAATTAGTTCACATTTGTATACACTAAATGGCAGGGTTTCCGCTGCCGTTCGCCACTTTCGCAAATGGCGAAAAATAAATCCAAGAGTGGCGAAAAAAAAATATGACCAAGCATACTTTTTTCTGCAGTCCTAAATTTCAAAATTTACCTTAATTAACCCTTTATCTGGGAATTAGCTGTGAAAGATAATTAATCTCCTCGCCTCGGGCACCCTCGTGTCAAACTGACAATACACACACGGATTAAGAGCCAAAAGAAAACGATAACCATAGGCGCGTTCGATTTGTCACTTTCAGAACAAAAACACGTGACAGAAGCAAAATTATCATAAACTGAAGAAAGAAAGTTCTTTGTGGTCAGTATAACTCGGTCAAATTGGAACATTAATACGTTATAATTTTAATTTCGCGTCTCCTCTCCTCTTATTTTGTTGGAAGTAAATGGTGAAGGCAGTAGAACATGTTCTTCCGAACACTTCTACTCCTGTCGCACTTAATCGTACACGTTTATTTTTCAACTTCCGAACTGCACTTTTGTGGACGTCTAGGCATGTTTTGTCACGAATTCTAGATAGGGTTTCCGTCATTTTCCAGTTAGTTGCTGTTGATTCAATTCTTGATCAAATTAGAATGCAAAAGATGTGAATAAAATTCAACCGAAAGCAGTTAAAACGCTCTAATGAGACGTTCCAAAATGGTATTTTGGGTGGTGGGATAAAATGGTAGAAAGACTGTTGGCCGTTCGGGAGACGAGCTCAGTTGCTCGACACATTGTGATGGTTTGTTCAGTTGTACAAATGATCCTGAACTGTCAACTTTGTGTTTTCAAGACAGGGATATCGTTAAAACCGAAAGTAGATCGATAACGCCATTTAGAGTACACGTACAAATGTGAACTAGAATTTACACATTATACAAGCTGAATTATAGCTTGTAAAAATAAATGTGCAACTACCTATACATAACTTGTAAATGTTGATTTAATGCATTCAGCAGCCACTTTGGTCCATTCCTTTGGGTGATTGCACAATATAAGTTTGGCTGGTCTTAGTATCAGCTATACTTTATCCTTTGTAGTGAAACATTGCCCCCCCCCCCAAACAAAACTCCCTGTACAACAACATTTTTCCTGATTCAAACAAAAGTTGTTAAATACAAATACAGGAAGCACTGTACATTATATCAAAACTTAATTTCTCCAATATTTACTCAATTTACTACATTAAAAACACTGGAGTTTTGATGAAACATTTATTCAGCAATGACTGAGTATAGAAGTCTGAGATTGGTGTTACATCTGCAGATACTGAAAATGAAGCTTGCTGTCTGAGTAGTTTTATAGCATGATATTAATATATTGCTTTGTAGAAAATAAATTTCAGAAAACACAAGTAGTCATCATAATTTTAACATGCATAAATCTTATGTTAGTTTATGCTCCAGGTATACTGGAAATGATGCCTTTTTTAGTCCAGATTTAAAAAAAATCCAACCAGTAGGGGACACCCCTCCCGGACCCTCCCCTCGGACACCAATAAAGTGGCTGAAAAATATTTTGGCCCAGCGGAAACCCTGAAATGGTGATATTGAGCTACTTTCGGTTTTAACGATATCCCGGCAGAGTGTAAGACGGCACCTGCCACAAAATTAGCATGCTGTCTTACGGGTCATTAATGAGACTACCCCCAAATGTAAGGTCCAACAAGATCAGTGAATGGTTTTACAGTCTTAGACTCTCATTATCAGACTCTCATTAAAAAGTACAACAAACTGGAACAAAGTAGCTTATAATTTCCTGTAGATCTAACAACATAATTTTAATAGTATTATGTTCTGCTATAACACTGTTATCATAGGTATTTGACCAAAGCAACATATGCACGTCTTTCTCTCTCCACAAAAAAAAAAAATCTTAGCAATCTGACAGTCAGAAAACATCTTGGAAAAGTTTTGAAATAGATTTTCATTTGATTTATAGAAATAAAGAGAAACTATGGTTTGAATTGTCCATAATAGTTCTGCTATCAAGCCTATCAGTAGATCGTTCGTTAGGGCAAGACTTGACATTTAGCGACATGGCTCGCATGCATGATGCAGAATTCAACATCGGGCTGGAGGTGGGTGGGGTATAGTTATTTCAGCAGTCGGCGAAGAAGAGATCTATTTGGGAATTGGGGTAACTTGAAAAACAGTTTGCCATACCAGTTATTGACATTATCTGTGACTTTTTTACTGGGACCGAGTTCGCCCATTTTACACAACTTTCACGTTCAATGGCTTTCTTACAATAGCGAGCAGAGTGCTTTGTACTTACAATCCTAACACTCCTTGATCCATGAATACTGCTAAATCCAATCTTGATTACACTTTCTGGCATGATTATGTTCATCAAGTGCATCCTATAATATCATTATTTTATTGAAATATTGATGATCAGTTTTTTCCGCCGCCATGTGCTTTGCAGCATCTCATAAGGAGAAACGGGAAAGCTGCTCGCTGAATGGATAGTATTAACCACATCCTATAATTACGTCACAGGTAACCAATGACGCTTTTAATGCCGAAAAAGATGATTTTGCGTCATTTTCACAATAAATTGATTAATGATAGAGTGTTCAAATAACATATACATATTTGTATTGAGCGGAAAGGTACTTTAATACCGGAAAAGTGCAAAAAGGGAGTAAAATTCCCAAATTGAACAGATCCGTAGCAATTTCGTTCTTAAATCGTAGTACAGTCGAGTTTTCCATACCAAAACGTAGAAATTACGGCCAAAACGTAGCAGTAAACAGGTCTGTAGGACCTAACTATAAGCCTATAACATGTATGGAATTTATTTAATATCTGATCTGATAGATCCTGAGCAGGCGCTCAAAATGAGTTTATTTCTTTGACAAACTTACCACACTTTACTTGTCCGCCATGATTGTTCCCGAAGCGGAAGTCGTCTGTACTGATCCGGGTACCCGGTGTTTCATATATATGAATTTTGCTCAAAATTAAAGCCTAAAAAATGATTTTTTCCCCCGTTGAAAAAATCTAAAATAAACATTGATAAATATTTGAAGCATCAGATGAATATTACGAAACCAGTTTTAGATTATCTATATATAGCCGATTTATGTTGTTATTCCATATTTTCTGCCGTCCACATAAAGTAGGTATTAAGAGACTTTAAAATATAGGTCCGTGGAGAAATAATCTGTTTTTTTGTCATGAAAGGATAGATGAACTTCAAAATTAAATTGATAAATATAAATAATGGTTTTAACTGTAGGTACTTTGATAAGGAATTAAATTTTCACTTAGTTTTTCTACCCATACAGATGCCATAAAATATTAAGTAGACCAAAAAATGTCTACATAATCCAGCGGTCCGCATAAGCCATATAATAAATCATAATTGGTATACTGAAAGTAGGTATCAGAATTATATATATATATATATATATATATATATATATATATATATAAGTCTGATTTCTGCATTAAGTAGACAATCATATAAAAACCTGCATTAGGTAGACCATTTGTATATTTTTACTAAGTCATAAAAATACAAATATAAAAGCATTTTTTTAAATAGAATCTTCAATCTAATAACATATTTTAAAATTTACTTGAAATAACTAACAATAAAAAATATACAAAAATTTTGGTCTACTTAATATTTGTTAACTACGTTGGGTACTTTAAGTAGACCATAAGGCATAATTTCTGGCTTAGGTAGACCAGTTCCTAAAACCTGCATTAAGTGGACATATGCATATATATATGTGTCTTTTAAGCATAACGATTCAAATATCTTAAATTAAGCATATACAGTTGAACTGTGATAACTCGAACTCGGATAACTCAAACTCGGATAACTCGAACTTCGGGATAACTCGGAACTAAAATTGCAGAAATTTACAAAACGGAAAACCTCATAAATCACTAGGCATATCAAGAAACACATGTGACAGCTTAATGCAGGTCTGAAGTAATGCTAAAAGCTCCTGTTGGAGCTTTCAGAGTTACTTTAGACCTATATTAAGCTGTTTACTTAAGAAATTGTCCAGATTAGAAATCGGATAACTCGAACTTTGGTTATCTTGAAGTAATCTGTACATCCCTTGAAGTTGAGATATCGAAGTTCATCTGTATGTTGAACATGATCTTGTTCGGCACTGTGATAGAACTACCAACCATCTGCAATGCAGCTGGATAGGCAGGCATCCTCTCATCAAGAGTTTATGCCCTGTCCCTATGCACGAACCCATAGCAGAGAAGGGTTGAGCGAATGTTAGCGTCATTCTGACGGCCTCTTTACACTCTCGAGAAGACTCCTGCTTTACTATGTTAATCTGTTCCCTCATATTTTTTTTCCAAGTAAATTATCCTATTCAGTAGATTTATTCGAGGAGGTTGGGTCTATAAATAGCCCATGAGGAAATGGGATAAGCATTTCTCAAAAAAATCCCCGCAATGTGATCACTTGGTTTTATCAAATGCAGACTTATGTATTTAATTGAGTTTTATCGTACACGCATATGTAGGTTGAAAAGGCAATTTAAAAATGCAGTAGTACTTATGATGCAACCAGGACTTCACAAAAGAAAACACAGGAGCTTCCATCACAGATCATTTTATTTCAAATGCACATGGAAGACCTTGAAACCCTACAATGCACACTCTGAGTAAGCAATGTTAAGCAATTGCAGCTGGTTCAATTAACCCTTTAATCCATGAATATTCATACGAGAAATAATGGACATTGTGGATATTAAGAACGAGTGATGCATTTTTATAACGGCACTACGAACAAAGCGATTTTTAATTATGATAAAAAGTGTAGTTAGATCTATATAATTTTATAAGCATAGCAGACTGAACAAACGGCACCTTATAAAAATCATTTTTTAAATACAAGTAGAACAACACACAAGACGCAACCACTACCAAAACACAAAGCACACATACATGTATGCACGCACAAATATGTACGCATGCACATACATAGACAGCCTAATGCAGGATGCCAGCATTGGAGGGCCGCTAACAAATTTCTGCAGGACTATTATTTTGAATTTAACAGCAACTTGTAAAAACATAATTATGTGTTTATAAATGGTTACTTAACCCTTCGCTTGCTATTCACGTCAATATACATACCTGTAAATAGTGAAGACCCAGATGAGACAGCTCCTACAGGAGCTGTCTCATCAGGGTCTGCACTATTTACAAGTTGAGTGTGCAACCAGTGCACTCCACAGCAGTGATTGCACAGCGAAATATTTGTACACAGTGAAGAGATATATAATTAAACAACAGGACATGGGTAAAGAAAGAGAAATGCATTTTAAAATTCAGCAAGCGAAGGGTTAAGAGTGCTGAACAGTCAAAATGTCATTATAAAGGTACATAGTACATTAAAACATATATTTATTTACTCCATACATTTGCCTTTTTACTCATTTGCAAACAGAGTAGACCTAGATCAAACGCTTTCTATAGAAGCAGCCTGATCAGGGTCTGCTCTGTTCGCTTATAATACAATATAGGTCCGATTCTACACTTTCCGATATTGCCTAACTAAATCGCATGTGTTCATATGCCATTATAAAAATAAATCTAAATAATATTATGTAATTATTCCTTGTATAAATATTCATGAAGTAAAGTGTAAATGTATTGTAAGCGTGGCGTAAGTAGTTTCTATAACAGATAAAGACTAACAAACTGTACTTTGAGCAGCAGTGACTTATGCATTTCACATGAAACTATAGTCATTCCATACAAGACTGATGAGTCGTCATGATTCACTACAATACATTATTACCGTGGAACCTGTATTAAGTGACCATCAAAAAGAGGTATAGACATGGCAGGAAATGTATGAAAATGAATGAATAAATGAATGATAGCTTAATTCAGATCAAAGTAATGCAGAAAGCTCCTGTAGCTTTCTGCATTATTTTGCCCTGCATTAAGCAACTATCTACTTTTGAAGATTTCTGCACTCCATTAATGGTCACTTAAGACAGGTTCTACTGTACAAATCTTAGCCTTTTGTAGATAGATCAATAAAAAACTAGACCTGTCACGAAAAGTGGTGGAATACCGCCCGCTCAGCTGCCTTTATCGCAATTAAACAGAATTTGTGCCAGGTTGTAAATCGGACAGACAGACCAACCAACTGACCAACACGCTGACTCCTATATACCTCATTTCAAACTTTGTTTGCAGGGGTATAATAAATTAATGAACTTTAGTCGGCAAGTTGACATAACCCCCCCCCCCCCCCCCACATTGTCAGAAAAAACATTATGGTTCCCCATGACAGATTCCTCTGAAATTGAAATGTTCTTATTGATTGCAATTCTTACAGCAAATTTGAGAAAAATATGTCATGAAATGAAAGTGATAGGTGTATTATGATACAAAGATGGACAGACGGATGGGTCAAAAACTATTTACCCTGAGCAAATTCGTTGCGTGGGGTATAGTTACATATCACTAGCCTGGAAAAACACAGATAGACATAAATGAGTCAAGAAAAGTTTAATTATGAATTTACAGTGCTAGATTTGACATAAAGAAACTGTAATGGTTGAAGTATTCACGTTTACCAGGGCCAACAAGTCTGATGTACATGTATTTGGATTTTTATGGCAGATGGTAGCTCAATGCAGAAGAGTTCTGCTTACTTTCACACTACATCAAGTTGCCAAAAATACAGCAGAGTCTCATCAAAGGAACGTTTCTTATAATATGCCACTTTGGTGTATTGAACACAGGTACATGTGTACAAGAGCTTTAGCTGCAATTCTGTCACAATTTATTAAACAATAACCTGTCTCTACAGAGTTATACTTTTTCTCAAATAAAGGACATATATGATACCCCAAATCTAATTTAAAATTTGACCCCCAGTGACTTTTGTCACTGACCGTCCCAAGGCGGTACTTCCATCTTCCCCCTATTGCATGTTTGTTTTGTCTTTGTGCGTCTCTTGTTGTTTTTAAAGTTATGTACATATGCTGTTTCCTTGTGTTGCTGTTCGGGCGACTGTTTGTTCTGTATGTGGAGTTTCCTGCACGACTCATTTTTGTACTTTTGACATTGTTGGAGACACATTGACTGAAGGCCTACAACAGTTTGATGTCGAATAGTTTTCATTTGATTGAACGTTGTGGCACATGTCTTCAAGTACTGTTGTTGAGATGCAAACCGGTTCCAAAAAAGTGGGCTCCTCTCTTCCAGAAACTGTATTACCTTCTTGTTACCTGAAAAAAGAAAACATTTTACAGGTTTAAATGTAAACAATATTGTATTCATGGCCCTATATTATTCACTTGGCTAATAGGCCAGCTGACATTATAAGTACATCTACAAACTAGAACTAGAGGTCTGTTTTTGTCACAAAAACAGAGGTCTCCCCCTTACATCCTCTTTCCAATACACAAGTGTAATGTCTGTAACTCCAAACTTATCAGGGTCTAATTTTAAGTCATCAGGGGCAATAACTCCAACATTATCAGGAGGAGACAATTCACAAACCCCGGCTACACAACAACACATGCTGGTCAACATTCCTGTGACGTTTGGTGACTCTAGTACTAGTGGTTTCAGAGATACACACGACACAAAGTAATGTTTCTCTTATTTTAAGTCATAAGGGGCAGTAACTCCAAAGTTATCAGAGGAGGACAGTTAAAAGATACACAACAACTCATGCTGGTGAACATTCCTGTGAAGTTTGGAGACTCTAATCAAACTGGTTTCAGAGATACGTGCAGCACAAAGTTTCTCTAATTTTAAGTTATAATATCAGGGGCAATAACTCAAGAATTATCAGGGGGAGACAATTAAAAAATCAGGTGCACAACAACTCATGCTGGTCAACATTCCTGTGAAGTTTTGTGACTCTAGCTCTAATGGTTTTAAAGATATGCATGATACAAAGTTTCTCTAATTTTCAGTAATAATATCAGGGGCAATAACTATAAAGTTATCACGGGAAGACAATTTAAAAATCCCAGGTGCACAACAACTCATGCTGGTAAACATTCCTGTGAAATTTGGTGACTCTAGCCCTAGAGATTTCAGAGATATGCACAACACTAAGTAAAGTTTGTCTAATTTTATGTAATCAGGGGCAGTAACTCCAAAGTCAACAGGGGAGACAATTCAAAAACCCCAAGAGCAAAACAACTCATGCTAGTGAACAATCCTGTGAAGTTTGGTGACTCTAGCCCTACTGGTTTCAGAGATATGCGCGACACAAAGTTTGTATAAATTTAAGTGTTCATATCAGGGGCAATAACTCAAGAATTATCAGGGGAAGACAATTCAAAAATATAGGTGCACTACCAACTCATGCTGGTGAACCATCCTGTGAAGTTTGGTGACTCTAGTACTAGGGGTTTCAGAGATACGCGCGACACAAAGTTTTTCTAATTCTGAGATACGCGTGACACAAAGTTTTTCTAATTCTAAGTCATCATTTTAATTTCGACCGATCAATTACCATGGCAGCCTATATTATGAAACCACCTACCAATCAATTATGAATACCAAAACATCCTGACATACAATTTTTCAGCAAAATCAAACAACTTCTAAATTTGGTCAAACAAGGTCTAAATTTTAACCAATCGGGAGTCCACAATTCAATTACCATGGCAACTAGTATTTTTGAAACATGTACCATTCAATTTGCAATACTTCAATATTTCATGATACAAACATTCATCATTATAAAACAAGAGAGTCATGAGGCCCTGAAGCGATCACTTGAGATAACCTTGTACACCTTGGTAGAGAGCAACAAGGCAAAGCCTTATGGTTTCAGAGAAAAATAATATTTCATACTTGTCCTATGAAAACCTGGTAAGCCCCAAGGCAGGGCCAAGTTTCGCCAAGTGGTCAGTGAACATTCTTGTCAGAGGGCCACAAGCCAAAGCTACATATTTATAGAGGACCATTAGATCATGTTTATGTTACATACGAAACATCAAAGGTCTAGGCCTTACAGTTTCAGAAGATTTTTAAAGATTTTCTTATGAAAAACTGATAAGCCCTTGGGCGATGCCATTTTGGTCCGGGGATCACAGTTTGAAAATCTTTGTAGAGGATAATAGATCATGCTACATACCAAATATCAAAGGTCTAGGCCTTACAGTTTCAGAGAAGAAGATTTTTAAAGATTTTCCTATGAAAAACTGATAAGCACTTGGGCGGGGTCATTTTTGGCCCAGGGGTCATAATTTGAACGATCTTTGTAGAGGACCATTTGATCATGCTACATACCAAATATCAAAGGTCTAGGCCTTACAGTTTCCGAGGAGAATATTTTTTAATGAGTTTCCTATGAAAAACTGATAAGCCCTTGGGCGAGGCCATTTTTGGTCCGGGGGTCACAATTTGAACAATCTTTGTAGAGGACCATAAGGTCATGCTACATACCAAATATCAAAGGTCTAGGCCTTACATTTTCAGAGTAGAAGATTTTTAAAGATTTTAATATGAAAAACTGATAAGCCTATGGGCGGGGCCATTTTGGCCCGGGGCTCATAATTTGAACAATCTTTGTAGAGGACCATAAGATCATGCTTTTTTAAAGATTTTCCTATGAAAAACTGATAAGCCCTTGGGAGGGCCATTTTTGGTCTGGGGATCACAATTTGAACAATCTTTGTACAGGACCATAAGATCATGCTACATACCAAATATCAAAGATCTAGGCCTATCAGTTTCAGAGAAGAAGATTTTTAAAGATTTTCCTATGAAAAACTGATAAGCCCTTGGGCGGGGCCATTTTTTATCCGGGGGTCATAATGTGAACATTTCGTTCACCCTAGCCACTGATGCTTCTGACAAAACTTGGTTAAAATCGGGTCAGCAGTTTCAGAGATGTCGTTTGAAAATGTGGACTGACGCCGGACGGATCGCGTCACAATAGCTCACCCTGAGCCTTCGGCTCAGGTGAGCTAATTATTATAGATTAGATTCTAGGATTTCTGCCATAACCAAACAATCCAATGTACAGAGATCATTATCAAAATTTAGCTAATAAATATTCATGACCTTTTTCATGTTAAAACTTAAATTATAGATTAGATTTTACTGTATTCTGAATACTTACCTTGGATGAGAAAGCCTGTAGAGACAGAGCATTGTTATCTGGTAAGACTTTGAACATGAATGGTAGTGCCCACTGGAGTTTTCCTTCACTTTTCTGTCTGGATTCTACTTTATTCATTCATCCAGCATGTTCTATGGTTTGTCACCTATTAATATGGTTGATGGACCATTCAGAGGAATTCTCATCAACAGCTGAAAAACAGGTGCATTTTTTGTGCATTTTATTGTTACCATATGACAATTTATGTAAGATTGTATGACAGAAAAGAGAATATATCACTCTTTCTTCCAGAAATACGCCTCTCTATGCCTTCACAAGTAGAGTAGACCAAGATCAGATGGCTCCTATAGGTGCAGTCTGATCAGGGTCTGCTCTGTTTGGTTATTCACAAAACAGATATGATTCTACAGTTTCTGCCAAGACCACACTTTCCTCAGTCTATGTGTTATTGAAACAATTAATACAAGAGGGCCAAGATGGCCCTTAATCACTCACCTGATTACCATAGATTTAAGATTTTTGCAAGGTAGCCCATGGGTAGGGTCAATATTGACCTAAGGGACAATATATGAACAATGTTGATATTGGATCATGAGCAGTGGATCATGAGCAGTGGTTCTGCAGAACAAGATTTTCAAAGATTTAGTATATTGATTTTATCAAGACAATGATTCTGACCAATGAAGATTGGGCTAAAAATGTGCTCTCTAAAGTAATTTTTCTAAGATTTGACCTAGTGACCTACTTTTTATTCCCACCCAACCCATGATCACACTCAACCTTGATATCACCAAGACAAACACTCTGAGCAAGTTTGAGGAAGACTGGGTTAAAAATGTGGCCACTGGAGTGTAAACTAGATTTCTCTAAGATATGACCAAGTGACCTACTTTTTGACCTCACATAACCCACTTTCAAACTTGTCAAAGATTTTATTAGGACACTCATTCTGACGAATTTTCATGCAGATTTGGCTATAAATGTGACCTCTAAAGTGTTTACAAGGTTTTCGTACTATTTGACCTAGTGACCTAGTTTTAAACCCCCAAGACCCACTTTCACACTCGTTTGAGATTTTATCAAGACAATCATTATGACTAAGTTTCATGAAGATTTGACAAAAATTGTGACTACTAGAGTGTTCACAAGGTTTTTCTACTGTTTGACCTAGTGACCTAGTTTTTAACTCCACTTGACCCACTTTTAAACTTGGCCGATATTTTGTCAAGACATTCATTCTGACCAAGTTTCATGAAGATTGGACTAAAATTGTGACCACTAGAGTATTCACAAGGTTTTTCTACTGCTTGACCTAGTGACCTAATTTTTTACCCGACGTAACCTATTTTTCAAACTCCTCCGAGATTTTATCAAGACAATCATTCTGACCAAGTTTTATGAAAATATGGCAAAAAATGTGACCTGTAGAAGGTTCACAAGGTTTTCCTACTATTTGACCTGTAGAAGGTTCACAAGGTTTTCCTACTATTTGACCTAGTGACCTAGTTTTTTACTCCACTTGACCCACTTTCGATCTTGTCCGAGATTTTATCAAGACATTCATTCTGACCATGTTTCATGAAGATTAGACTACAATTGTGACCACTAGAGTGTTCACAAGCAAATTGTGGACGACACACGACGGACGAAGGACATTCAAGTCTCCCAAAAGCTCACCCTGAGCTTTGCTCAGGTGAGCTAAAAATTAATATGGATGATATCATTATTTCTTACACGAGTAAAAGCAAACACCACATTTTAAAGCAATAGAACATTTCAAGGGCTTGGTGGAAAACTATTCTAACTCCTTCACTTTAGTGAAGGAGTAAGAATAGTTTTGCACCAAGCCCTCGATTTTGTTCCAACAAACAACTGCAAAAATATTATTATAAAGGCTAACAGTTTGACTCTAAATGAGACAACCTGTAACATGGCAACTTGTAAGGACTGTAAATTTATTTTTCAAAAAAATTGGAAGAAAATTTAACTTTAAAATTGAAGCAGAGTGCAATTACTTCGAATGCAAAGAGTTAATCTGTCTAGCTAAAACATGTTTAACCTAACATATTTTAATAGACTGCATCTTTAAATGCACAGTTTTAGATAGATTTGTATATTTAACCCTTTACTCCATGAATATTCATGTAAGAAATAATGATGTCATGAATATTAACCCATTTCTTATGTTGACACCTGTTGATGCCTCTGCAAAAGCCACTTATTGAAACAATTGTGATAAATAGAGCATTTGTTCCGTATAAATTCTAAAAAATAATTTTTCTAGTAGATCTATTCAAAGAGGTTGGGTCTAAAAGTAGCCTATCAGCGAATGGGTTAATTTGATCGAGTTGTTATAATAGCACAAGGAGACCGGAATTTTTCACCAAGGCATAATCTGTATAATCATACCAATATTATGTCACAAGCAAACGGAGCAGACCCTGATCAGATTGTTCCTGAAGGTCTGGATCTACTCTGTTTGCAAATGTGTAGAAAGGCATAACTATTGGATAAGGGTTAAAG
Organism: Azorinus chamasolen; assembly: GCA_963576725.1. Taxonomy (NCBI): domain Eukaryota; kingdom Metazoa; phylum Mollusca; class Bivalvia; order Cardiida; family Solecurtidae; genus Azorinus; species Azorinus chamasolen. Next base: position 70,580,647 of record OY755250.1, on the reverse strand, counting down.
TACTGATATATATATTTCTACACCAAACTCTATGTTTAGAACTGTCTGTAAGGGCTGACACTTAAATGGTGATCCCAACATAGGTTTTGGTGGAGAAATAAAGTAGATATTATTGAAACTACTTTAATTCACTTATATCGCGTCTGGGCTTCTGTTCATGTCTTATTTAAGACTGGTATTAATCTGTGACACAACAGTAATGTATTCATTCTTTAACCATTTCCCTCATATAAACAACTGGTACCAATCTGTGTTCTAATTCAATCTATAAACCTTTCCCTCATATAAACATGTTTTTCACACCTTTGCAAACACAGTAGACCCATATGAGACATCTTGCTTACGGTCATACAATAGATCTGATTCCGCAGTTTCTACCAATACCAAATAATCATGTGTACCTAAGCCATCATAGAAAATCAGCTGGTAAATAGCCCTTTTAATGTCAGAAGGAGCAGTCTGATCTGGATCCGATCAGTTTGCTTGTAGAGTAATATATATCTGATTCTATAGTTTCTGCCATGACCAAATTTTATTGTATTATCCCTTTAATCTACACCTTGCAAACAGAGTAGACACAGATCAGATGATTCCTGTAAGAGCTGCTTGATCAGGGTCTGCTCTATTTGCTTTTAAAATGATATAGATATGATCCTATGGCCAAACATTCCCTTGTCCATGACTTGTGTCATTAAAAAAGTAATTCATTTAATATTCATGATGTCACTATTTCTTACATGAATATTCATTGAGTTATGCGTTAACCCTTCTAAGACAATGCACAATTATCCTCTGCATCAATTTTGCACTTCTTTCCAAAAACCTTCGGATTAGGGCAGTCAAGTTACTCAGCATCTTACCCAGATCTAAACTGTTTAACGTCTTTAAGCGCATTTATATACAGGGCAGACAAAGATCAGACAGCTTCTGTAGAATCAATCTGATAGGGTCTGCTTTGTTTATAGACTAAACTTGATTCTGCAGTTCCTGCTACGGCAAAAACATTCTGTGTTTATATGCCAGATGTATATATTTTAAGGACCACATATGGATTAGGTGGACTGATGTATATATACATAGTACGACGTAAGGATTAGGTAGACCCATGTATATACTGAATGTGTGAAATAAGGCTGAGGTAGACCGATGTATAGATTTGAGTGAGTGAGTTGGGTTTTACATCCGACCAACAGTATTTCAGTTATTTGCAGACTGTACTCGCTTGAGACAAGTTATAATGCTGCATCACTGGAATGCCCCTGCCACGGGCACATGGCAAGGCACCCACCCAGTCACATCCTGACACCGGGCTGACCAGTCCTAGAACTACCCCTTTAATGTCAATTGTAGACAGGGGAGCTACTAGTTCAAACTTTAAATTACTTTAGGTCTGTCGCGGCCAGGGATTGAACCCACGACCTTCCGTACGGCAGGCGGACGCTCTACCACCGAGTCACGCGACCGGTGTATAGATTTGAAGGATAAAACCTATCCAGATCCAAACTGTTTGTTAGGGTCACCAAAACATTATATTTTAGTGTTCTGTCCTTAATCATTTACCTCTTAGACAAGCCTTTTACCCTTTCCTCCATGAATATTCATATAAGAAATAATGACATCATGAATATTAATTAGATCAATTTGTTATAATAGCACAAAGACACATGAAGTTTTTGGTATGGTTGAAAATGTAGAATCATATCTAAATTATATCATCTAGCAAACAGAACAGATGTTGATCAACCAGCTCCTATACGAGCCATCTGATCTGGGTCTCCCCGGTTTGCAAAGTCGAAGAAAGGCATGTTTATGGTGTAAAGGGTTAAACGCCTTTGCATAGTACAGAGTAGACAAATATCAGACAGCTTCAGTAGGACAAATCTGAAAGAGTCCGCTTTGTTTGTTTATAGACTAAATATAGATTCTACAGTTTGTGCAATATCCAAAACATTCGTTTATGCCAGATGTATATATTTTAAGGACAACGTATGGATTAGGTGGACCGACGTATATATTCAAAGTATGACGTAAGGATTAGGTAGACCAATGTATATACTGAATGTGCAACATAAAGTTTGGTTTGGTTTTATCAGGTTTTACACCGCTTTAACAGTATTTCAGTCATATCATGATGTTCAGCTAATAACAGGTGGAGGAAGACCCCAGAGGTTCCCAGACCCCAGAGGTTCTCTGCGCACAGAACAGATTGCATTGTTTCGAGCACAGAACATCCGGGTAGAACCACCGACCTATCTCGAGCCAGCTTAAATGCTTCCTTACATGAAAAATCCAAATGCACATACCAATGTATATACTCAAAATGCGACATAAGGCTTAGGTAGACCGATGTATAGATTTGAAGGACAAATCTTACCTTTTGTGGTACTTGATTTTAGTAATTTTGGTAGAGAGATTATAAAACGCTATTCCTACGAAATACCATTCAAACTGAACCACCAGTTTTTGAGAAGAATTTTAGTTTTCTAAGTTTAGCCCGGTCCCTGGTATGTATCAGCATAACTTAAGCAAATTTTGATAAAGGGTCATGAGGCAACTACTCCTTCAAAATACCATTCCAATTGGACAAACTGTTTTGGAAAGCGTCACAGGAAGAGTTTTTCTGTCAAATATCTTTCAGTTCTGGCCACTGTTTTGGAGATGTTTAAAGAATTTTCCTTCGGGTGCCATCACAACCAGTTCTACACAGATCCAGTATCTTTAAGAAATGCAAATGAGAGAAATGCTATGGTAAAATTGTATAATTATTTACCTTTCTTCTCCACCATGTGGCTTGCATCATCATAAGCGTAAACAATTTCATCCCCTTGCTGTAAATTAGTTGTGCTGTCAAACACCTTAAAATGTATATAACTGCATTGCTGTCAGATGGTTATGCATCATCTATCATTTGGCATACATCCCCAAACCAATCATCAGTATCCATACTGAAAAATATTTATAATTCAAGCATATACTAGCCTAGTCCATGTATATGAAATTCTATAATCACTTCTGACTATTTAGTTTATGAACATGTATTAACCCTTTCATCCATAAATATGCCTTTCTACGCCTCTGTAAAGGACAATTCTTTGAACAATTGCGATAAATTGAGCATTTGTTCCATAGCAACATTTTTTCACACATTTACAAATACAGTAGACTCAGATCAGAAGGCTCCAATCTTTGAGTTGACTGATCATCGTCTGTTCTCTTTGCTTTTGACATGATATAGATCTGATTCTAACTTTTTGTCAAAGCAAAAACAAGTACCACGTATGGTACATGATACGCCTATTTTCAAACTTTCTATGCCTTATAAGTGTTGACATTTTCTAAATTGCACTTCAGATCTGAAAGTGATATTATATAAAACAAGACATGTTTGTAAAACATGTATATCCCCAGATTCCCTGACCTTTGATCTAGTGACCTCAACTATAGAGGTCATCTAGTGGTCATGACTAATCACCTAAGCAACTTTGAAGATCCTAAGCCAAACCACTGATCATTTATTGATCTGAAAATATTTCACAAGTTAAGGTCATGGAAACCTTGACCTTTGACCTAGTGACCTCAACAACTATAGGTGTCATCTAGTGGTCACAACCAACTACCACAGCAAGTTTGAAGATCCCAAACCAAACCATTGAGCAGTTATTAATTGAAAACCATTTCATAAATTTAGGTCATGATGACCTTGACCTTTGACCTAGTGACCTCAAAATCAATCCGGGTCATCTAGTTGTCATGACCAACTACCACAGCAGGTTTGAAGATCCTAAGCCAAACCCTTGAGTAGTTATTGATTGGAAACTATTTTACCAGTTAAGGTCCTGGTGACCTTGACCTTTGACCTAGGGACCTAAAAAACAAAAGGGGTCATCTAGTGTTCATGACCAACCACCACAGCAAGTTTGAAGATCCTAAGCCAAACCTTTGAGCAGTTATTGATCACAAACCATTTCACCATTTAAGGTCATGGTGACCTTGACCTTTGACCTAGTGATCTCAAAAACAACAGGGCTCATCTAGTCGTCTTTACCAACCACCACAGCAAGTTAGAAGATCCTAAGCCAAGCCCTTGAGCATTTATTGATCGCAAACCATTTCACCAGTAAAGGTCATGGTGACCTTGAACTTTGACCTAGTGACCTCAAAACAGTGCTCATCTAGTTATCATTACCAACCACCTAAGCAAATTTGAAGATCTTAAGTCAAACCCTTGAGCAGTTATGGATCAGAAACCATTTTACCAGTTAAAGTCAGTGACCTTTACCTTTGACCTAGTGACCTTAAACACCGAAAGGGGTCATCTAGTGGTCATGACCAACTACTGCAGCAAGTTTGAAGATCCTAAGCCAAACCACTGATCATTTATTGATCTGAAAACATTTCACAAGTTAAGGTCATGGTGACCTTGACCTTTGACCTAGTGAGCTAAAAAACAACAAGGCTCATCTGGTTGTCATGACCAATGACCTAAAGAAATCTGAAGATTCTAAGCCAAACCCTTGAGCAGTTATTGATCAGAAACCATTTTACCAGTTAAGGTCATGGTGACCTTGACCTAGTGACCTCAAAAACATTAGGGGTCATCCAGTGGTCATGACCAATGACCACAGCAAGTTTGAAGATTCTATGCTAAACCCTTGAGCAGTTATTGATCGGAAACCATTTAACCAGTTAAAGTCATAGTGACCTTAACCCTTGACCTAGTGACCTTAAACAACAAAAGGGGTCATCCAGTGGTCATGACCAACCACCACAGCAAGTTTGAAGATCCTAAGCTAAACCCTTGAGCAGTTATTGATCGGAAACCATTTAACCAGTTGAAGTCATGGTGACCTTGACCTATGACCTCAAAAACAATAGGGGTCATCTAGTGGTCATGACCAACCACCACAGCAAGTTTGAAGATTCTATGCCAAGTCGTTTATTAGTTATTATTCGGAAACCATCGATCTACCGACCTACCGATATGTGCAAAGCAATATACCTCCATTTTTTCAAAAGGGTGGTATAACAAGAGCACCACAAGCGGGTGCGAATGCTCGTCTGTTATCATTTAGAGTTACGATAATAGCTCCTGGTTTCTTTGAAACAGATAAGCTAAAAAATGAAGTGAATATCTTATTCAATAAAATGTTATGGCCATCCTCATTTTTGCAGATTTAGGTAAAGTGCAAAATCAACTCAGCTTCTGATTTTGTTCAATAAAATATGTGTGGGAAGTTTTATTGATATCCTTTTAACAGAAAACAAGAGGGCCAGAATGGCCCTGAAGCGCTCACCAGACAATCAGAGAAGATTTTCAAAGTTTAAGAAAAACTTGTAGGGGACCTGAACATGATGCTATAAGCCAAATATGAAAGCTGAGATTAATCTTCCAGTTTCAGAGAAGAAGATTTTCAAAGTTTTCTCGATATGTTTCTATTGAAAACTGCCCATCCCTGTGGCAGGGCCAATTTTGACCCAAGGGTCATAATTTATATAACTTCTGTAGACGACCTGAACATGATGCTATGTGCCAAATATGAAAGCCGCTAGCCTTCCAGTTTCAGAGAAGGATATTTTAAAAGATTTCACTATTTGTTTCTATCGAAAACTGTCCACCCCTGGGGCTGGACCAATTTTGACCCAGGGGCCATAATTTACATAACTTTTGTAGTCATTTTGACCTTTGACCTAGTGACCTCAAAAACAACAGGCTCATCTAGTTCACATGACCTAAGCAAATTTGAAGATCTTAAGTCAAACCCTTGAGCAGTTATGGATCAGGGGTGCGGAAATCCCATGTCCGACTCGTCCGTCTCGTACATTTGGGGCCCCGGGCAAATTGGTTTTTGCAGTTCAATTGTCCGCGGACAAGTAAAGATTCGGGATATTATTATCTTGGAAACTTAGATATGCCTTCAAATCTGACCAAAAAGCGCTTAAAAATCCAAAGAAATTGAGATAATTCGCAAATTCTAACGTTTATTTACCATTTACTCTACTGGTATGGTTATCAGCAACAACAAACATTCATTTCATTCGCTGTAACAATCGGGTACCAGCGTCCTGGTACCAGTGGATAAAAGAAATGGGTTCAATAAATAAGCTGCCGAATAACGGATTAAGAATAACAGTTGCGGCACTACAAATCTACGGGTATTTCAAAATTTATTTCTAAACTTGATCAAAGCACGCCAAATTTCTCGTAGCAGTTAAACTCAGTCTGAAATAATAAACAAGAGCTTATTTTAATTATCCGAAATTTAAACACGCGAGCGTAGTCTTTAGTAACAAGGTCCGTATTATGTTGAGACCATTCAGAGTAAGATGTTGTCCGTTTTTTAGCCCAATCCTAAAAAGTACGTCATGTCCGATTCCACTGTAAACATATTACAAAATTGATAGTTTAAGCAGACGATGGACACGTTTCTTGTTAGAAAAGACGGTAGCCGATGACAAGGGCCAAAAGCGAAAAACAAAGAATGAAAGGGACAATACCTATAATAAAAACAAGTGTAAACAATCTTTGCTGATTTCAAATGGTTACGAGGAGAAGACGAAAGTCAAACTGTATTTTGTCATGTCTGCTGTTTATATCCCCTAGTCGCCGATACTCCATCAGTAATGTAGAAAGGCAAATGTGTTGAAAGGCATGATACACTTATTACTCAGATTTTTAATTTCACTGTGCCCGACTTGGAAGACATTTGTTTTCAACCAAATTTACCAACACCTTTGGTGTGGGTACTCTTTAGAACCTTGAGAAATAGTTTCACTTTGAATTTTCATTAAATACTGAAAGTTTCAATTTAAGTTTGTATATTTTGCATGTAGTAATAAGAGTACAGGACCTCTTATCTGTAGGTCATAGTTTGTAATCTGTACATTGTAGTATATTTTTGGCCTCAGAAATATCAGATGTGTGCATCTCAGACAGTAGGTCCTGCACTCTACCACTACATCATGGAAATTCCTCAAGTTACTGAAAAAGATGCATAAATTGGGACAAGTTGAATTATGCCGTGGACAACCAAGTTTTTTTATTTCACTAGTCCGAGGACAAGT